>JABASD010003136.1:0-21761 GCA_019776165.1 Pogonognathellus flavescens
ACAAATTGGCATTTGGTCGGCATGTAGCATCGGGCCTATGCGGGCAAAGTGGCCAACTTCTACAGTTGGCCAACCGCATCGGGCCTTTGCCGGCCCATCTAGTTTGTGCGAGTAGGGATGCAAAGTATCTGGGGAAGGTTGAAGGTACACATATCATTATGTAGAATATATAATTTCAAATGTTGTTGAATATAATGCCGAGTGCAGTACAAGTGCCTCTACTTCTCTTTATAATGCAGTTGGGAAATAAAAAATGCAGGAAACTTTTGGCAATAATGTTAAGGCAGAGTAATTGAATGAATTGGGTCATTTTTTTTCGTTGCGCTTTGTTAAGTTCGTTTAACTCCAGGCAATTACCTCACACATGGCATTCAAAACGGACCTTTCTCTAATTCACTCAGGCCTCTTCTTAATAAATTCCCTCGTCCCGAAGGAGAACAATGCAATTCTGTGGCTGCACAGCAGCTCCAACCATCCTGACACAAATGTAGATCCAAAACTATTTTCATTCGAGACAAGTTGTGAATTACAAAAGTAACAATAAAGGTTTAATGTTAAGACGGGGCCTTGCACAGGAGCACAAGGCACAAATACATAAACGGTTATCTTCGATTTGCACAGCAGAATGTTTATTTGTGGTGGACATAACAGTGAATCGCATTCTCACCTACTAACAACAAGCATTTTTCCTATCCTATACTAAATATACCGATACAATTCATACAATAACAAAATAGATTTTGCAGAGTCTAGAAATATTCAGTTGAAACTACAAACGAAGGCATTGGGAATCCAATTCATCGTTTTTTGTCCGTCTCTCACCAATTTAGAATTCTGCTGAGCTGAATGAGCTGAAATATGCAGAGCTCCACAATATGAAGTACTCCAAGCCACAAAGTTGTGATTTATGCAGTACTGAACCAGAGACGTGTAATTTTATACGTAGCAAAAGCAGAACCGTTTTTTAGCCTTATACAAAAAAGAAAAAAATTGCTAAGGAATTGGGATGAGTGCAGTGTAGCGTTGCATTCTGTGCACAATATGAATACTCATACTCATAAATGAATGACAAGAAATAATTTCACAGGTGAGTATATTCAGACACTGCAGTTATTTTGGCCGCATTTATGGAATTGTCTGCATCAACCGTTTTAGTTTAGCAACCAAGTTGTTTAAAAATTAGCTCATTCGATTCAAGTATCCCTACTCTGCTAGACTTCTCCTTTACTTATTTTTAGTGAGCGTATAGTACAGAGTTGGTTTGTATTTGTAAAGGTGAATGTTCAAGTGATCTGGAATACATACACAACCGAGAGAGCTAGATTTGACCAATTCAAACATTACGATGAAAAGTCATTTATTGTTTATGCATTGGACAGAATAACAATTTAAATGTTGCTTCCATTCTCAACAAATGCAACCATGGAGTAAAATTTTTTGATGCTCAAACGTCCTTTGTCCTTTCCATACAAAAAGCTGCAATACGCGTGGGAAATATTATAGTTATTGCAATGACACGTGAATTGTAAAACTTTCTCTAAGGGAGTGTATTTTGGTTTTTCGGGAGAATGTCTGTTTTGATGACAGTGTTAGATTGAGCTACTATTTTGGCCATAAACCTTTATCGTTCATTTTTATTACAAAGCTCCATTCCAAATATTACTTCAATGTCTGCCTTTCAGTTGTGCTCAGTGTGAGTATCTGACTACCTAATTGTGTGTATATATTATTTTCTTATTTGAGTTTCACGCCATAGGTGCTTCTAACTTAAACTTACAACGAAAATGACAGGGTTTAATAGCATTTCATTTAACTGTTATGCATTCAGCTGTGTGGAACGCTATAACTTAATGACAGTGTGTTAGATTCCGCAGGAATGAGAATAATTGCAGTGTAGAGGTGGAATAAAAAGTTTAGCAGGTTGGTGTGTGTCAAATCAAGTTTAAAAGCGATAGTGTGTCAAGTTATTCAAGTGTGTAATCAATGAGCAGCAAAAGCCCTGCGAGATGATTGTTTATAATGTGCAGCTACTCAATGATTTGCTGTTGCAGGTTTCATTGTTGGCTTATTCCACCAGCAGAAAGCAGAGAATAAGATGTCAAGAATATTTTACATTCGTGAAAATAGTAAAATATCTTCAGGCTTCACTTCACTCACTCATATTGAACAGACTGTGATTGATAAGGCTGCCGTGGGCTGAATATTATTCACAAATTGCTGTTGCTGCTACCAGTTGCCCGTGAGAGTCACAGAGCAACATTGCAATAAAAAAGAGGCAGTGCTTTATTTGTAATAACAGTCTTGGCCAGTACCTTTGTAATAATCATAATGCAGCATTAGGTCAGAGCTGTAACTGTAATGCATCCTAATCGATATTAGATTGATTTCTGAGACAAGAGATGCCTGAACAGAATAATATCTCATGTACAAAATACATAACATCAAATGTAAACACCTCGTTAGTTATTCACGCTTGTAGTAGCCACACATTTACTCAACACAGTAATGTCCCCTGCATTTCCACTAAATGAACCAGAGTCAAATTATATGCAATCAATCTTTTCTAAATAATTATTGTTCATTGTCTAAGGACTGTTCTTTGTGTAGACAAATCTTTCTTCCCAGTCATCAATTCTCAGAGCTGCAATTCTGCTTCCATTACTTTTCTTGTTTTCAAACGTCAAAGCCCGTTCCGTCTCTCTATGTCTCAATTTAGGTCTTGTCATTGAGCAAGTATATAGCATTGCTATAAGATAGCTTATCCTATGAGGTTTTATGGTAGCTTATGGAAATAGTAAAACATGAATAAAGTAACTTCGTTACTCACTAAATACTCCACTGACAAACTAGTCGTTCATTTTTAACCTATGACTGGTAAAGTAATTGATATATATGAAGGTACTCTCTTTGTTTTGTTGCCGCTTGCTTTTATTTATATGTAGAATATTGACATACTACAGCAGAAACGTTTTCCTTCAACTAATTGTAAGCAATCTAGAAATTTGCTTATGCATTCAAATATGACAGTTGTAACTCAAAATAAAATACTTAATGGTCTGACGGAATTGCATTGAAGTTATGCAAGCACACACGTACACACAGGCTATAGCTACAAAATGATAAAATAACGACGAGCAATATTCAAGACTTGGTTGAAATTCGTTGAAACATTCATTTACCTAAACTTCGGATACATAGATTGGCGGTTTGGGTATTAAAATGTTTTCTTAGACTCTCAGGGTTCTCTTTGTAAGTGAAGGGAAGTTAAAGCTGGGAATGGCTTTACAGTTAGTTGGAATCCAATTTCTAATACAGCTAATACCTACAGATGTAAATTCACATAAACAGGGAATGTTTCTTTAAGTCGTAGAATATGGAAAAATTGCATTAGCGTTTTTCCAATGGCAAGTTTTGAAGAACACGCGTCCTCAGATTTCTTGTGTGAGTTAGCCATGGTAGACTTTTGTTAAAGTGGATGTTATTAGACGTTAGGCAAAGCTTGAATGTATTATGTAGTGCATCTACATACGATTGGTTTAAATATGAAATGTGTTGCTTACAATTGACTAGATAGATAGTACTTATTTAATATTTGTTGGAATAACACGGTAACACGGTAACATAATAAAGTTGGACGATATGGCCTATCGCATTGCATTGCAAGGCTCATGTAAACTGTGTTCACGCAAGACTAGCTCTGCTGTGCCTTGCTGCGTGTAGACACACAGAATAAGTCAGATTACACGTACACATTGCAGTCAGAGTGGTGCACAGTTTACAAGTACACGGTATGGATTGTAAAAGTATAAGGCATATAATTGCACGATGATTATTTATTATTATTGAAGCCAGGAGCTATAGTTGCTACAAGTTTCATGTGATGTATAACACAGTCCTTTACAAAATAGATGTTAAACATTGCTGGCCCAGATTGAATATTTTGTATTGTGTTCACATAAGTAGATTTGTAGATAGACGAAGTTTAACTCAGCTAACTGTTTATCTAAACATAGAACAGAACTATAGAACCATTTCTTTCTGAACAATTCATTCTTTCGTGGCCCACATTAAACCATTGCAGAATTTCATCACTACGATAAAAGATACGAGTAGAAGAGTTCTTATTCTGAGTGGAAGTTTGTTCATAATTAGTCAGTGCAAGTCAAACAAAGGTCTGCACTACTACCTGGCTCCCACAAACCAAAACAGCCATCCCAATGTCTACAAACATCAACCGTCTCAATCAAGTAGTTCTTAATAAGCCTTGTACACATGATGCAATCCCCTACATGGCTAATTAGTTGGAAAAAACTTGCAAATGTTCGTGGTGAACGAATATTGAACATTTTCCTTGTCAATTCACTATGGCAGTAAACTATAAACAATCTCATGTTCACTTGAAATGATACCTATGAATGAATATTCCAATGCAATTGTAAATCTCTTCTTCCAATTTAATAAAATCCGGAGTTTCTGTGAACTGTAACTGTAACTCAAGCTATAATTAAGCACTGCATATCAGCATGCATCTAAAGCTTAGGAAAAATACATTCTTAAGTTTCTGTAAACACTTAAATAATATATCTGTAAATTTTATGTTTAATAACATTTGATAATGTTCTGTTTGAAAATAATTTTTGTGGTTTGGGATTGGACAGAAGGAGTTGACGAAATTATTTATAGAAGTGAGCGTAGAATGGGTAGATAAGTTATCTGAAAATCAACAACAATATTTATTTATAGCAATCCAAACCAGCATTTTACAGCTGTACAAACATGTTGTTGTTTCTTAGTGTAATGCAGCATTTGATATGAATTCATTCATAGAATGAGTCTAGGCAATAGTCAATGCTCCCATTATGTGGGATGAGCATTTTTAAAGACGCAATAATGTTAGCTGCATTGCGACAAACCGTGCTTCCACTTTTACCATGCAAAATAAAACATGTTTTATTTTTTATGTTGTTTACCAATACAAAATAAATGCAACAATAACGAAAAGTAAATTCTATCGAAACACGAATATAATTTTTCTTTTCCCTTTGCACCTTCAGCGAGGACCTTCATTTCTCAGCTCAACTAACGAAAATAAATATTCTTTCTAAAGAGTTGAATGTCCAGTCCTGAAGCTAATACTTTACACAATAATTGATCAGACTATTCGTGGTGTGTATATATCCACGGTATATGTACAAAAACATTTATGTGTACATGACTAGTAGTAGCAGTAGTGTGGCCATGAATTTTAAAAATGCGTCAGTGTTTGTTTGGATGTGTTATTTGGTTTTGTTTGGGATGGTATAGGGCGACTGGGTGTTTAGCGAAGAATGAAGAAGTGTATGGAAGCAGTCCATGTCAACCGTTGACTATTTACATTAATTGGTGAAAACAAGTTCAATGTTTTGCTCTACAACTTTCGCTTTATTATTTCGTAGCTTTTGGATGTTGTGCAGAAGAAGGGCTGTGTAATGTGTTCTTGTCTTATACAAAATAAATGTAAGCAGCTTATACAGCCCAACTTCTATACCAACCTATTCCATATCCAAAACGCTGCGAATGCATATAATATACAGATAGTCAAGATATATACAGAAAGCAATAATCCTTGCACTTGTTTGCAATGTGGTTTTTGCACTTGCGAATTCTTTCCCTTTCAGACAGCACTTGAAACTGGGACGGCGTGCATTCACAACAAAGTGCAGAAAGTAGTAGTAGTAGTGGTTGGTCTATCCCTGAACATATTTATTATTTATATTGTGAGGTAGAAATTAAAGAGCTTAAGAATGCAGATTCATTTAAGTCAAGTGGTTTGGGATATTTATTGTGTGCACCCTTTGCATATCGTGAATGCTCTGCATGTCTTGTGATCTTCGTAAATCATATTCCTTCTATTTTGTAGCAGCATGAACAAAATGGAAATTCGACCGACTCCACCCAACAGTTGCTATTAGCAAAATAAAAGGAACTATCACATAGAAATGTTCGAACACTTCTCAATTCTCAATTCTATTCTCTTTCCTAATCACCTAACGGCATAAATGTTCGCTCGACTAGTTTATTGCCAAGTCGGTCTTTAAAAAGGCAAGCGCCGCGCTTCGCTCAGGGACTGCCTTCGTTTCTATCGCGTTTAACGTTGCACTGCCAAGTCTCCTTCTTTTCTGTCTTTTACTGCAAAACCATCTCTTGTTTCATTTCAATCAGAAATATTTGCTCACTGCTTTTCAATTTTACCATGGAACACTAATTAACATTTTAAATTATTCATTTACACGTTTTTAATTGACTGCAACTCTATTGACTTTTTGTCGCTTTTGACTGTAATTAGTAGTGTGGATATTATTGATGAATATTGACAATTATTGACGCTGGGACTTTCCAGTTTGCTTTTGTATTAAAAATGGTAATAAATTACACAAGAATTCGATTAAATAAAGCGAGGGAATTAGAATGCTAGGACGAATGTGACTAGAATTGTGACGAGCACTTTAAGGTCTGTGCTGTGGTTGTCTTCCGCATTGAATTTTTAAATTGACTCAGTTAACCTTGTTTTGCCTGCTTTAAAAATATCACATAAAATTGGAGTGGGGAATATTTTTTGATTGTTCTATCTACGTCCATGTCGATATACGGCAGACAATAAGTGTAAGAAAGAAGGTTGCTGTGATTTGCAGAGAGCTGTGGATAGTCTGATTCTGCGATGAAATTGATCTGTGTATTGTGAGTGAGTCTGTGTGATGCGAGAGATCAGTTTTGTTGTTTCAGATTTGTTTGTGTGTGCGATGCCGTCAGAAGAAGTTGTAGTTGTTCTTGAGACGTTTCCTAAATTATTGTCTGCTGCAGTGGCTCGAAATCATGTTTGCTGATTGTGAATTATGTTGCTTAATGAATGTTTTGTCAAACAAGCAGTTTATCTTGATTTGAAGTAGTGAAAGTAATTATCGTGCCTGCCCAAGAAATTATCTCTTCCAAACTCACTTCATACATTTATACTTCATAAAAACTATTTATGACTCTTCTGTCTTCTCAAGCAGTTTCTTTCTTTTAATTACATTTTATTCCCATTTTTTATCGCTCCTCCTTTACCACTACTACAACTGCTACTATGTGGAGTAATAACACAACACACAAGGTTATAAATGTCTCAAACGATCCACCCTACTCTATATCCTCTCCAAATGAAAAGTCAATTCTATTCTACTCAATTCTTGTTTTAAGTCGATACAAAATAAAAATGGTGGACGTAAACCTAAAGCTTAATGATGTATGGACGAGAGAACTTTCAATATGACGTCTCTTTTACTGGAATTTTATGTCGAGTGACGCTTAAAGGTTACAGCCAAGATTTTTAGGGATTTTCAAGTGTATCGGAGAAGAAAAAAGATTTTTAAACTAAACGAAAACACTTTGAGCTGATTGTTTGTCTTTGCTTTTAATTCCTTGCAGTGCGTTTGAGTGCATTTGTGCATTTGTTTGGGTTTTTATTGGCAGTTGATACAGACGATTGTAAATGTGAGCATCAAGTGACAGAGATACGCTCCCTGTGCACTAACATGCAAAACGGCTACATTCATTATCTTTTAACAGTTTGCTTTAGTCAACAAAACATTTCCTTTTCATTCTGTCAGCTGCGACTCCTCTTTTGTACAGAATTGATTGTGACTGAGAGTTCCATATGTTCAAGTCTATTCTTTCCTTTATACTACACATGAAATCAAAACTGTATCTACAAAGAGATTTTCTTAAGAATGTGTTTTGTGTGCACAGGGAAGATAATTTAGAAGAGGGTTTCGAGTTGAGAGTGTGAGTAAGAGTGAAAGAGATAAGGGAACGATAGACGAGGAAAATAGAAATGCGGTGAATATACGCAAACCCAGAAAGCAAAAGTGAATTAAAACTTTATAGAGACATAATAATATTATCGTGGGTAGATTAAATTGGCAGATTGCAGTTGAATGCGATGGAGAAACTGAGATCTGAACTAGACACATCCTTAGTTCTTTAAGCCACATTACACAGAGAGGGAGAGAAGTTGAAGGTGAGACAAAGAGGACGGATAGGTAGGAATTTGTGATTTCTTTCATTATTAAGCCTGAGAATAGATTTGGGTCCATTAGAAAAGTGCTGGAGTTATTCTAATTGAAACTTAATTTTATCCGTGGTAATGCAAGGAATGTGGTGGATGAAAAGACAGTCAAGAGCGTCCTTTACAAAACTCCTGACAGCCTTTCCGCAAAAAACAAAGGAAAAACTGCATTAGCCTTAACTTAATAGTAAGAACGTTAAAAGCAAATTAAAGTCGCTATTAATAAAAACAATGCGAGTTGCGACTGCACTGACTCAGAGATGATTGCGCTGTGCTCCCACTCCTACAATTATTCTCATCCTCTCTTTGTCGTACGGGCCTAAAAATAAACATCGCCAAACACAAAACCATTCTGCGGCTAAAACTTAAAAAATACTTCTCCTTCAGAATTCACGTGTGGCACTTTGTCATGTTCACATTTCTCATGCAGCGACAAATCAATTTCCCTATTATTCCCCAAAAATAAATTATTAATAAATACTATGGTACAAGACAAATGCCACTGAAATTAATACCATGGTATATGGATTCAAATGTATCATTTCGAAGTGCAGTTTAAAAAATACTTACCGTTAATTATGATTTTATATTGTTATAAAGTATCTCTTTAGAAGTGATTGACTCATGTGTTATTATTTGCATAAGAATAAAAGAATTGAGGGTAACTCTATAGAAAAACATTTGATTTGCAATAATGAGCAGTATCTAGAATTCTTTGATATAACTTGTATTGATTACTACCTCAAGCAAGTGGATGTTCTGTATTTGTATCAATATAAATCGATATAAACGTTCTAACAGCAAAGTTACACTAGTAATTGGCCATTTGTTCATCAACTCTTTATCATTTCATCCAAACTGCTTTTACTTTTATAAGCGTCTCCTTTCAAGCAAAATGGGTAATAAATAATTATTCAAACATCTAGCAACACAAATCACTCGTTGCAGGAACTGCCTCAGAAAATGGCGTTTGAGTAAAAGTCTTTCTATTATTCTTATAAACAAAAGCAAACCAAATTATTGGTTTGTTTGAAAGGAGAAACCGATTGGCTAATTATCATTGTTAATTATCAAATAAATTGTGCAATCATGAAACACAAAGGTTGTAAATAATTCGAAATTGTATTTATGTTAATTGTATTCATCCTAAGCTGACGTTTCCGTATAATGAAATGTGATGGGCATTAAAATATCATCTGCCTGTGCAGGTATAGGTAGGCAGAATCGTAGGGACGATAATGCTCCTGTCTGAGTATGTTTGCGTCTGCAGGTTATAATTTGCAAGATTTACATAGAATGGTTAAAGGAAAGTGTTTCGTTTGGGCAAAGGAGGATATAATTGAGATGTGTCTCCCTGAGAAAAACAAAAACCTTTTGTAGGTAGAGCCAGTAGCATTCAGACATTCCATTATTGCATTGCATTGTGTTGAAAAGTAAACCATGGTAAAATTGAGTTGACAACTGAATGTCAGTGCTTATAAACCATTTCACTATTGCATAGGGATAATGAAATACAAAACGTGGAAAGGGAAAATCTGCCAAGTTTTCGGTGGAGACAAAGTGACTGCTTTTAATGTGATTATGGGTTGAACGGTAAAGCCCCCGAGAAAATATCGCAAAAAGACTAATGGCTCCTTTGTTCATTCTACGCGTATTCTGCACTTATCTGCTGCACATCCCAGTCCAAATCCCTTTTGACATTTATTACCACCGTTGTACCTGCATTTAATAACATCAAGTGTATAGTTTAACCTACCTAAATTGCAATTTCATCTGGTGTGTTAGAAAATGGCATGAAATTATCATCTAAAATTTAAACGGTGGTTTTTTATAGCATCACTTACGTATTGTATGCTCATTGCTCATTATTTTTCTATTGCGTGTACTAACTGTAACTTTTAAGGCTTCAAGACTAAATGGCAACAGAAATTTGAAAGTTTATTTTACGTTGAAGGTTTGGTTGTTGGTAGCTGTACTCATCATCATCATCATAATGGTAATGATTGCCGTGCATGGTAATGAATATGGAATAATCTTCCTCACTGTCAATAGCACCATTACCGTAAAGAATTCATTGGTGACTCCTGCAGGCAACAATCACACCACTTCGTATGTATTTCTTTCCATGCGCTGCAAAATGTTTCAAGAAGAGGAACTATTCACTTTATGCAATATTTTTATTTCCTTGCTTTACATGCAACCGCGTCGTTATACTGCAAACCAAATGTGACAATAGGGCTGAGAAAACATTTGGGCAGATTTGTAAATCCGTTTTAGCTCGGTAGAATCCAACATTCTTACTCATTGTCACTTCGTCTATACACCGCTCATGCAAAAACTCTTCAATGCAATCGCAATTTACTTTATTACTTTTCCCAACTAAAAATCGTATGTGTACGCACATCTGTAAATACCGTTACTTATTTGCTCCTTTTATTCACTCGAAAAAGTCTTCAAATTCGAATAGCTATAATTTCACACTGTTAGCAGGTGATAATGTTAATAATAACTGAATATGTATACTTAAAACCATTTGCTTTATGCGAAAACAGCTTTAATCGGTTTCAATGCATTCTGCACAAATCGACTTATAGACCTATTAAATGTGCACCTGTGTAGTTAAAGCCACGACCGGAAACTGTTTTTAGGCCTGACTTTATTGCCTTCACCAAACCTTATTTCTGTTATTAATTTGTTGTCGCAGTTTGAAGTAATGTTACAGTTTAATGCATCAGACAATTACGTAATTGCGTTTTGCCTAATGGTTGAGTAGATTCGACCTAAAAACCCGAAAGAGTTGATTAAAATGTACGTGCAGCGGATTTGGATGGATTTGGATCACCCGTGCCTTGAATTGGAATGAGAGAGAAGGAGGAAGTGGAGTGATTACGATTACCAATCCACGTGTACGCAGAACGATTGGGAAATAGGAAATGATCCGAGACAAGCGTTTATTATGTGATGTTGGCGTAAATACAATCTCAGTGCTTATTTCCGAACATTGCCATTCCAATTCCATTTACATCCAAATTGCATCCTTCCCTGTCAAGATAATTTAACGGATATTCGAATTCCTAGCATTAGCGTTTACATCCTTCATTCCAACAGATAAATTAAAAAGAAAGCCTGTAAAAGCTTTTTGGCAGAATTCAAACGAATTTTCGAGTGGTCTTGGCAGGTCTCTAATGTAAATCCAACTTCTACACAATATTCCAGCAATTATTCCACAGCAACAAAAACCTCGAGCTGAACTACGTGCATGGCGCAGTGCAAGATGTGGAGTAAATATATCGGGAGCTGATCCTTCTCCTCCGCACTGTTTGTTAGCAAAATAATAATAATAATGAGAATAATAAACATGAACTGGTTTGTAGCTCGTGGAGCTGCATGCAATGACTTCATGCAAGACGTGGATAAACAAAAAGAATAATAGCTGCCTATTATGATTGGTAGCTAGCGGTGTGTGTTGTAACGGTTGCGATACACGAGCAGATATTTCTAATAACATAATTTTCTAATGTACACAATCTCAACGAGTAGAGCAACGCAGTGGCGAATCTACTCAGGAAAAGGCCCATAAATTCCTTCAGAGTCTCTGACTGATTAAGAATTGGTCTGATGCTTGGTATTTAGTTGGGTGCGTGCGTGAACATATTTTCCTAAAACACTCACAATTATCTTATAGCTCCCAGTTTCTTCCACTTTCATACGTTTCTCAATTGCCAGAGAGATACAGTTCGTCTCAGCCAAAAAGAACTCATCCTCCACGCACATTGTTCATCTACGCAATTCACTCAAATAAACAGTTTTGTTTATGTTTAGAGTTCAATGAAATTATTCCCTCAGCAGATCAGTTCCCTCATCCTTGCTTACGCCAATTAAACTTACATCTTGCTTTAACACAAGTAAATTCATGAATTGTTATGCCATTATGTTGTATCAATAAGAATTCCTTACTACTATAGTTATCTTCTATTCCAAATAAGAGGGCCTAGTTTAATGCAATTTAAATATTAAAAATCATTCACTCCAACAGCAGTTTTGGTCACCTGTGCAGAATTTTAGGAAGAATATTTAATTGCTGACAGGAAAAGAAGAGAAATTGAAACACCTGTCTAATTGTTCTTATTTTTATTATACGAATTGCACATTGCACCTGTGCTGTGTCTCTCGTTGGAAGGGAAGTAAGTGGAGAGGGAAGTAATTTGTTCGGGTGAAAACTGTCGGGGTGCTTTGTTTAGCATAAAGTATGGAACACATTAATAGATGAAGGAATAGCTTATCGTGGATGTAAACAGTTTTTTGCGGGCTTGTCGTATGTTGTCTGTGAGTCTCGCAAGTAAGAGCCGTGTTCTTGTTTCATGGAAGTAGAGACAAGACAAGTATTTATACTCTTCCTCCTCCTTTGTACGTAACTAGACCGGAGGTCCACACAACAACAGGCGTAGTACTAGCAGAGGAATAAAACTCCGTACACCTTACACACAAATTATATTCGATTCCACATCGGAAGTTTGTGCTTAATCCTATATTAATCCTATAAAGCTATTAGCCATGCCTGTATATGTGTCCTGATACTCTCGTACTTACACTCATACCTATTTACACCTATTTGACTGTAAGCCTTGCTTTAGAATAAGAGAGGTGGAACAAGGAACAACATTTGTTCTGAATAAGAGCCTTATTCCCACACTTCGCAGCGCACATGGAACAGAAAAGCACAAGTGTTTCAACTGAGTTAGTAAGTGGTAGCTATGGTGCATTTCGTATTGGCGTATATAGACATGTCTTCTATGTGTGTTATCCTTATCAACGTTGTACAAGCAGCTTCGGCCTTTTAAATGCTATTTTAAACCTGAGTGAGCCAAATTACGCAAAGCTGCAGTGAACTACGACTATTCGTATGATAGAACTGTGTAATCACACAGCAGCTCAAAGAACACAATGCTGCGATGTTGTTGGCATTACAAGCAAAGGTAATCTTGTAGTGAAGTGAGTTATTTTTCTTTGGTAAACCCACTTACTGCTTTGCTTACTACTTCACTTATTTACCTAGGAAGCGTCGTGTTCAATCACAATGCGAATGTAGCATGTAGGTGCAGGCAGCATGTGTCGTGCTCTTTGTGTTCCTTTATATACCTTTAAACTATTTAACTTCTGTACTTAGTTAGACTTTAACTGTACCTGTGCTATGCGCAGTCCACTATGTTCTATACAAGTACGCTACTCGTTTTAGATTTAGAATACGGATGTATTGAGTGCAAAGAGTGTTGCTACTCCAATAAAAGTGTTTCAGTTTTGTTGTCGCTTAACTTGGGTCTTGCCTATATAGGAATAATAACATTACTCGAATGCATGTAGCACATATATCAGAACATATATAAGAACATATATAAGAACATATATCAGAACATATATAAGAACATATATAAGAACATATATCAGAACATATATAAGAACATATATAAGAACATATATAAATGTATGCAAGAAGTAACGTAACTGATTGTTAGTGTCACGTATTGTAGAATGTTGTTTAGTTTACACGGTGCGGTGGTAGAAGTGGTCGGCTACGGTAGCATGCGTTTACTGAACATACATAATAATAATATTCCACACAGCACTCGATTCTCGAGAACGTTTTCTGTTGTGTGTTTGGCAATTGGGCAAAAAGGCAGAGAGTTGTGCAGTAGCAGTGTGGCACTCTATAAGACTGTTGTTGTGTAAAAGCAGTGCTTGTGTGTGTAGCACGGCAGTGGCAGAGTCTTAATAATAATGTGGTGCTGAAGAAGACAATCTATTCAGGGGATTTCGTCTTTTCTCACTTGACTTGCCTTGCCATCGCATTCACATTGCAATCAGATGTAAGGCACAACTCAGACTTGCCAAACACGAAGCGTTTTGCCTATTGTGGCTGTGTGTGCCCAGTCGTCTCCACAGTCTGCACGCTCAGTCGACTTAACCTGCCCTGGCTCAAGTGCAGTTTACAAAGTTGAGTTTCGAAGATAACATTTCGTTTCCACCACCGTTCTACTCCACATTGACGTTTTCATGTGTATCGTCGAATGTGTTTGCTCTGCTCAAATGTATATACAGGCGCTACACAGCAGAGAGGCAGAGCTAACACACGGAGAGATACATAGAAGACTGTTCGAGTGTTTACAGCAGAGACAGGCACACATTGTAGAAATAGAGCTGTTGCGTGTGCATGTAGTTGTGAAGGAAAGAGATTTGAGAGTGGAGTGATCAGACAGCAGAGCGGAGCAGAGCGATGCGATGCAATGTGGTCTGCCTGTGTTGTGTGAAGACACATTTTATATAATATATTATTTGCCAGGATCTATAGAGTTACAGAACAAGCGAGTCAGAATGTAAGCCGAACTGTAAGTGAACAAACTGCTTGAGCAAAGCTCTCATTTACATTTTGCATCTTTCGTCTCATCCTCCCCAACACACACCACACGTAGCCCTTCCATTCACATTCAGTTTGGGCAAATCTTCATTGAACGCAGCCACCGTTGTTCAGTTGGTGCTTCACTTCGACTGTGTCTCTGCTCTGTGAAGCATCTTCCTTCTTTGGAGACTCTCTGTGTGTGTGTGTGCCTCTTCTGGGGCTGCCTTGTGTAGATGTAGCTACAGACAGGATTTGTGAGAGGATTGACTATTTGGTGGATGTGTACATTACATGTAAATGTTTAAATGTATATATTTCAGTTTCAATTCCAATTTCCCCTTTGAAATCTCATCTCATGTCAAACCATCCATAGAGCAGAAAAAGAGTTCACCGTCAACTTCCTCTTCTTGTCTTCTCGAGTCGTATTTATTTTCTAGACGTTTCATGCAACCAAGTTAAGATAGATGGATCGATAGCTCTCCACTATCTCTGTGTCTGTATTTGTGTAATGTGCCATTACATGCTACAGCAGAACATTCAGATTCAGATAGGCAATGATAGACAGAGGATGCAAAGTGAGCACAGGAGATGTGATAGACTTTTGGGTATTGGCAATCGTCTATGGCGAATAATTCTCCCGCACCACTCCACCACAAACAAATCTACGTGTACCTAAACGTGCGTCTCCAAAAACCATCGCACTCTCTCACCGTCTTCGTCTCACCTACTTTTCTGCAGTCTCACGCACTCCTAACAATTCCCAGTCTCCTGCAACAGTTCCCAGCCAGCAGTAGTCTCACAAACTCCGTCAATTCTGCATAATCACAATAATCAGTCATTAATCTGCTCCATCCTCTACTCAGTCTTATTCTTTCTTTCACACATTATTGCAACTCCACTCATCTCCATCCCATCTTCAGTTTCCTCTGATTCACTTTTAATCCGTAAATACCACAGAATCAGTTGTAAGGAAAACAAGCTGCAATATAAAAGTGTGTAATACATTCACAAAACAAATGAGATTTTTTTATTCTTGTTATAATATAATGTTACATGTGTGTGTGTGTGAATATACATACTTTATTGTGTGCACAGAAAGTGTGTGTTAAAAATACTTAGTGTTATTACATTTAACGTTTACTGTGGAAAACGGCAGTCGCTTTCAAAAACCTTCATTTACTAATTGTGCCTGTGCCTATTGAATTTTAATTACATCTTTTCAATTAAGTGGTTTAGATATAAATTGTCGTAATTTGTACCCAGGAATTTTTTCTAAGCGTTAGAAAGGGAAATGTGCAACGTGTCGTCTAGAATTAGTTGTGATAGTGTACTTGAAAATGTTGAGCTAGACTCTAATTATTATCTAGCGCTAAACGCCTCAGTGGATAATATGTGTGCTAATTACTGAAAAATACCATCAAGATTTTTTGTTAATGGTGAGTGACAATGACAGTGGCATTCCGGATCGGATCTATCATTTCAGTGCTTAATTAACTGGTGCTTGGATTTAACCGTAGAAGTTATAGTGTCTGAACATTCATGCACTCTTTGAAAATAGCATTGAAAAGTATTTCTACACTCAATTAAAATAAATTAATTGCAGAAAGATGCGTACATATAAAATATTATGTGTTAGACATTCCCCGGCCTGTTTTTGCTAAAGTTTTGCTTTGATATATATATGTAAAGAAGAGCAAATTTGGACGCACATATTAATGCTCAGTTTCATCACATACCTCAATGATATCGTTTGCGTCAAGTGTTATTGTGCGTAGCCATGTTAAAAAGAACTGGTAGCCTGTTTTGACTTTTGCAATATCACAGTGACCCAACATGATTCATTGGCTGGAGTTGTTATCGACAGAGTAAAAAGTGGTCAGATATTCCTGTATAGAGGCAAATAGAATAGAACTCTACGACAACTTGTCATCTGCAGTTGGCAATCTCTTTTATTTCCCTCTGTTCACCGCCAATGTTGCAAATGTTCATTTTGAAGTAGTGAATGCATTGACTGCATTGGAAGTGATATAAATTGAGAAAAGAGTCTTTAGTGCAATGAAAATGGTGGGGACAGTTATTTCCAAGTTGGTTACACTCAAAAGTGACACGCTCACACCAACAAACAGGTGACTCGTCTTGTCTTTGTTCTTCACTACTTTTATAATTCAAATTGTATTGTCCCTCCTGTATCTTCCACATAGATTCAAAATTGGACTCAAACTTGGTAACGCTGTACTAAGGTGTATTGCCGATTGCCATGCAATTGAGTACTGCTACTTTGTGCGTATGGTATGACTGTGTTATTTATGGTTATAGGTGAGTAGTGTAGGTATGGCTGAATTGCAGTTTAAGTTGATTATTGAATTGGCTTCTGTATGTTGCAGTCATAAATAACTTTCCTCGCAAGAGGATTGCCGTTCATTGTAATTGCATTAATGTCAAACCCTTTCGCCTTGCCTTGTGCTAATGGACTGCGGCTTATTTATCTGAGCCCAGTAAACACGTCTTCCCTATTACAGGTAGCTCTCTCGCATCCAGCTACCCAACCAAACCTGTTAATGCACATCATAATATTATTCTAACAATACATTTTTTAAATACATAGATGGGATTAGTCGAAATAATTCAGTTGACTTCATTGTATTGTTGAAGCATTTGGACGAAGATGTGTCATTATGATTCTCTGATACTTCGCAGTCACTTTTTGCGTTGTGCGAGGAGTTAAGTCTCAAGTTGCAAGTCATTAGCTGTTTATTTAGCGAATGTCGTCTTTAATGTTGTCATTATTTCTAACACAATTTCTAATGCATTCACTTCAGCAGATTGTTTATCTGACGACCTGTAGACTACGGTGCACTGTGTCTACACAAATTACTAAGTGTCGTGTTCAACTCATTTTTCAGTGGCAGAAAATTCAAGGACAATCAACGTGCCAAATCATAATCTGCGAGTGTCACTAACCTTATTTCCACTGCAGTGGAATTAAAAAAGCCAAGGCCGCTTTATTCTATTTCTTTAATGTATTTTCCGTATTTCGCAATACATTGACTGTCAGTTCATTTTTTATACGAGACGGATTATACTCATACCTACTACTACTACTACTGCTTGATATAATATAGGGTACAATTGTCTTTTTGTTGAGCATTTGTAACTAATGAGATGATTGGAATTGGAAATGAGTACATCCCTGGGATGAAATTTACCTTGTACATCAGATCTTTCCTCATTTTTTTATGCATATTGTTTTTTGAATTCATTGGTTCAATTATTTATAAATAAAACATGAATTTTTTGACGGTGTGAATGTCTGTCTCAACTTTCCACGTTTTTGTGTTCATCTTTATTTGCAAATGAACAGTCAAGAGGAATTATTTAAAAAAGATTTTAAAAGAAAACGAAGAGTTCACCGTATCAAAGCTGAACCTCGTTTCAGCTTTGATACGGTGAACAATGCCCAACAGAAGGCAACATCAAGTAGAACATTGAACAATACTATTAAAATTCAGCGTCCACAATCGGCAATTATTATTAGTTATCCTACAGCACAAACTCATATTTCTATTCCCCAAAATCCGTCCTTTCGTCTCTGACGATGAGTATGGGTTTTGCAAGACTGAAACTATTGCTTGTGAAATATGATACAGTGACAATAATTGTGACGTCATATGTGTTCGCAACATAACTACACTGACTACATGCATTGAAAAACATCAATTCTCATTTATCGAAATATTTTGAAATTCAAAAGTTGACGGCTTTTTTCTGAAACGAAATTAGAATTCACGTAGCAGTGCTTAAAACGCATTTGGTATTTAAGGCTGCATTGACACAGTAGTTACATCAGAAGGTCAAGAAGGAGTTGACCGATTGACTCCGTCTTCGAACTTCACCTCACATAGGTCCTCACTAGTCTGTGTACTAAACTGGATCAAAATATCTCAATCCGTTCTAAAGTTATCGTGTGGTCGGACAGACGGACAGATTTGTTCTTTCTATAAACCCACTATGGACATTCTTAGCCATTAGTCTATACTCTATACAAACATATTTCGCCACATACTTAGTAATAAAATTGCGCAGATATTTTATAGGTAGTTGTGCTGTTTATTTCTTTGCTTCATAGCATTTCGTATGATAGTGATTATGGATTCCAAGTGCATTTGGACATTTGCGTGTGCTAAGATCTCATGGGTTGCAGACTTTGTTCTTGCTCTTGAACAGCTTAGAAACACATGCGTGGACGTATACACACACGAAGCAAAGAATAATAAACAACACTGACGGAATTCGCGTTTATTTTTCTAGCTTTAGTCCACATTTGACATGAGAAAAATGCTTTTAGCCATATTCTAACAGAACAAATGGAGCTTAAAGTTCATAGAGAGATTATCTATAAATTAATTATTATTGTTGTTGTTATTGCTGCATGTGTATTTATATTGTGTGTTTCTTGTTTGTAATAGAACTCTTGCTTATAATATTTATGTTTATTATGTTGCTTAGCCCAATTTTTCGCCATGTGCTTCGTAGGGCAGTTGTTGCACACGCCGCAAGCTAAGCCACTTAATTAACACACAAAAATAATTTATGACTTGAAGTTAGTATTACAACTTCTATTCTAATGACTGCGATGACGTCGCTAGTGCAGTGCTGGTGCCACAAACACACATTCAGTTAAAACTGCAATATTCTCATTATTATTACCTTTGCATCATTTTATATCCCCTTATTATATTATTACTACTTTAACTGCTCTCTTACCTGTGCCATGTGGAGCAATGGAAGTAACAATACGAATTAACTGTTGCATACGGATTGTAATTACATTAAATTAAACAGAAAACAAATAATTGTATAAAATTAACACTGAGCCGATTAAGTCGTGATGTAATGCCTTTTTGAACAAAGAGTCATTATTTCTTTTGGCATTGTTTACTCCATATTATTTATTTGGCATCACTATCGCGTATTTGTCTGCGTAGTTGATGCGATTAATTTGGAAGGCATAATATTTATTTTATTTTATTACTGTATGTATACACGTGTGTTCATCATATAGGATATTGTGAACACGCTTGTAATATATACAGTGAATATCAGTCAGAGTGAGTTAGAGAGAATAATGAATGTAATAAAGCTAAGCTGACACATTTGGATTTATTAAAGGGAGAAGATGATAAATGGCAATTTGTTGATGTGTCTGTTGCCTAATTGGAATTCAAATCAGATCAGATGAAAGCGAATGAGTGAGCAGTTTTGAAACTCAGAGCGAGTCTCGCAAATAATTTTATTCCTCGAGGAATGTACTGACTTTTGGATGTAGACGCTGTTGCAGATGGCTAAGCGAAATAGAACATGGTGCGTCTCATTATTATTATTTCGGCATCTGAATACTTACAATTAGCGACTTCCATGATTGATGGACACTCCCACTGTTGCAGGCTGCGAATTGTGTGTGGAGAGAGATGATGGCAATATAAGTAAGCAATCAAACATCGAATCATGAATCATTGGCTTCGTCTCAGTTTAAGCGAAGAGAACATTTGTTGTCCCTGACTGACTACTGAAGGAGGAAACACAAAGTGCAGAGATAACGCAATACTTGCCTTTGTGCCATTTAAATTAGTTTGATTAACAAGCTCTGTTGTCGTTTACTACAACGTTCCACTAATCACTTGATTGCTTTTCCTTTTTATTTGGTAATGGCAATTATATTATTACAGCCGCCTACATTTCCCACGAAAATCCAAGCACGCACATCCAAATGCTCAAATGCCCCATTACAGCTATTTACTCAAACAGATTAATTGTCATACAATTATATTCCAAGTCTAATCTTTCCCATTTTTATTCCACTGTGGGTTATTATCACTTTTGTATCTACAAACATTCCCAGAACATTTCTTTTCCATCGTCCTCAAATGGGTCGAGAGATTGATTGATCTATCAAGTGTTACTCATCTGAGCCATCAGAGGTATGTTGCGGCTACAGGAGAAGTGTGTGGTGTACGAAATGTAATTACGAGTATTTATAACAGTAACACAACTTTTAAGAAAGAGGACTGGGAGTAGTAGATGTGTGCAGAATTATCAGTAGATCCTTTTCCACTTCATTTAAAGACACGTCTCCATTTCGTGTGTTCTTCATCTGCCTTCGCAGTTTGTACAAGACGGAAAATATTTTCTATGAATGAAGTGGTTGAACAATTACACAGCAATAAGGAAACATTATTTGAACGAGAGCGTCTTAATGTCTTAGTTCGCATCATATTTAGAATTATTATGACCGTTTTGTGATTACTGTCATGCGTTGCTCACAGAGCACAAGCGAAGAACACTTAAAATGACGAACTTCTCAAAAAAGGCGAAGCGATTTGTACAAAATGTTCCTCTTCATTTGAATTCTGAGCTGTGCTCTCTGCTTGTGTAACCGCAGACCCAGGTGTGAATCTTCTGCCATCTTATTTGTACACAATTCTTGCATTTATTAGCATATTGTGTGAACCATCAGCCTTTTTATTACAACAGCCTCACTTGACACTAACAACTGTAAGTGTAATCTACCAATTTGGTTGAAGTGTCATTGATTGTGACTGCGTGTGGACTCTTTAATAACAACAAAATGAGCACAGTCTCCTAACGCAATAAGTAACAATATCAAGTCAAATATTCTCGAGTCTCAAATTCCCATTCTATAAAAATTCGAAACTGTATTCTCATCTTCATCTTCTTCATTAGCAAATAAAGCGGACATGGCAAAGAGCTAGATTATTTAATTGCCTATTTACTCTCAGAGAATTTCATGCAGTCCAAACGTTGATTTTATTAGTCAGTTAATATCCTACGGTGCTTCCCTCATAAAATCTCACGTAGTTAATAAAGGAGACATTACACTCTAGAATCGACTCTCGCATGGACTCTGCAATGTTTGCTCCTTTTCCATGCACTTGAATCACCATAAGGATGAATAGTGTGTGTAGGTGTGTCCTCTGTCCCTCTGGCAAGACATTCACACAGAAAATATGCTCCTCTGAACAGTTAATTTTTAAACGTATCATTTCATAAGCCAATAAAACATGAATACATTATTTGTTTGTATTTGCTCTATATGGAGAATGGTGGTCTACATTTCCATCATTCTTAAAAGTAAAATTGACAGCTTTTTATTAAGTAACGAAGTTATTAAGTAACGAAGTTACTTTATGTGATGTGAGGCTAAGTTCGAAGATGGGGTCAATCGGTCAACTCCTTCATGACCTTGGACCTTTTAGTCAAACTAAT
>JABASD010003137.1:0-21734 GCA_019776165.1 Pogonognathellus flavescens
GACCAACGTAGTATCGGTCTCAGAATTTTTCCAACTGGGTATCGGCGATCGCCACCGACCCTACGTTTGCAGGTATGATGTAAAAGATGTACATAAAATACTGGGACATTTAATGTATTCAGTTTCAGAGCACAATCATTCGAGACACAACCACTGTCAGTTCTGGTTCAGATCTTCACATGAACATGTGTTTGAATGAGGACATTGAATCTAAGATGAGATTTGTATTTTTGAGGAGAAATGAATAGTTATTTGGATAAGTGCTCCTTTGTATCTACGCACTTCATGAATATGGATAGAATACGGAACGAGAAGCAGAAGCAAATAAAATTTCCAATCTGCAGTTGGAGACAATGTTTAATCCGGGAATGTAAATATTGGACAACGTGATAATATATTTGCAATGTAAAAGAAGCCCAGCACGAGCACCTGTCTAGTTAGTGTGTCTTTACAAGACAGTCAAGGGCTGTGGTCTTTGTTTCTCGTGCAGTGGGAGTAGGAGTCATTGGAGGAATTGAAAGAAGAGATAAAGATATGCTGCTGAAGCTGGCATAATGCAGCATAATATGATTCTTCTATGGTAGTATTAGTACGTTGTTATTTCTTTGCTCTTGCCAATCCAACTATCTGTGTTATGGTTTATTGTTAGCGTCTATATTTGATAGGAGTGAGAGAGTTCTTGTACGTTACGTAGTGATTGTCACAGTTGAGCATGGCTCGGCTCTGCTCATGCTAACAATGTTCTAACGACGTCGTAATAGTAAATCACCTCAATTCAAAAGAGCCATTTCACGAGTCACATGCATCATTAACGAGTGTCATTTTACGATTCCCTCGGTGGGTTTATAGAATACCTTTAGTTCACCAATTGCATACATATTGAGCCTGGCGACAGTGAACTAAAAGCTAGAAAGCAATAGGAACATGCGGGAAATGGAACAGACTCCTAGAAAGATTCTATGATTCGCTTCCGCTCCAATCTAAAACGGTTCAATTCCCTTCAATCCGATGATGATGCAGCTATGTAAAATGTAAAACAAGGCAAATAGCGACGTTTCTTCCATAGAACAGAATCCCGGCTCTCCATTCTCTAACTTCTTCTCACTATGTACACATTTAGGCCGCAAGAATTGTAATAATGTTTGTAGTTGTGTGCACACATGTAGTAGTAGTAGTACTCGTGGAGAAACACATCTCTCCGTACATGAAGAAGGCAATTGCTGAATGTCTACTATGACATATTATATGATCATGGCTGTAACTTGATTATTAATACGCTAGTGACATTTATATCTCCATGTAGTAGAAGGAGCAGTAGAAGCCGTGGAAGTAGCGCTACTTGTAGTTGTAGACCTTCGCAGAATGCTACATACTTGTCCTTTTGTACGTACAAGCGTAGAATGTAACTATTTACTACAGATTTCCATTGTTCAGTCATAAATGTAGATATATTATACTGTTAGCTCTCGTCTCGCAACTCTTTCTGACTTTCCCTTGCCGTGGTATTAGTTTAGCTGGGGCAAACGCAACGTAAAGCTCACTTCCGTTCCCGATCAAAGTGTGTATGATTTACTCGTGGCTCACAGATTGTGCATTTCGTGGAAAAGGAGCCAAGAAATGAATTCTGAAATAAGCAAAGGAATAATAAAAGAAAATGAAATGAGATAAATTGACTTGGGTTCGTAGTCACATAAAGGGTACAGGTCACGTTCACCTTCTTCTCGACGTCTTCACACAATGCCCTTTATGCATCGCTATATCACTACTACAATAAAAGTACAATGAGTGTGATGCAATCATTACAACATCCAGCACCTACAACAGAGACCAGGCTTTGTGAGCAGACGTCGAGCCATATAGGTCTTCTACAAACGGCGGGCATGACATGGCTATAAGCACTGTAAGTTCATGGGTAAGTGTAGAACGAATGTTGTTGGTGAGTGTGGCCGTGGTATTGGTGGTGGGTGGTGTGTGTGTGTAGGATTTTGTCGTATTTTATTTTAGGCATCAGGTTGTGTGTGCAAATGTGTAATGCCATGGTCCTACGTGTTTTCTCCAACACGACTGAAAAGCCATTCGTTGTGCTTAATAGCACACAGTACCTAGACCTAGACTACTACTGGTAGAAGTAGCTTTCCTGTTGTAAATACTACTCCGGCGGTTATGTTGTATATGGGTATAGGGTATATTTAATATTATGGGTTCCGGGTGGTAGTGGAAGTGTTTCGGAGCAGATATGAACTGCGGTGTGGAATTTAGAGACGGACGACGTAGAGTAACATTGGTTTAGTTAGTGTGGAATTGTGGCAAATGTGCATCTAACGACAAGGACGCAACTCATCAAAATAATTGATACAAACGAAGCTAATAAACTCACATTTGTAGATTCCATTCATTTCTAGCTGAGCGCTGCTGCTTTTTCTTCCTGTCTTGGAGTAATACATGGAGTGTATGGGCCACGGGACGGCTACGAGCATGAAACACTAATTCATAGAATACAGAAGATAGACAGACTGTTAAAAGGTTTAGTGTGACTACGTGTGCATATATTTTCCAATCCGATGTTGGAATACCCCCACGAATACATTTATCTGTAGACAAGACTGTTTGAGAATCATATAGTAATCGCGTTTCTCTTTCAAGAAAGTATTTGCAAAGCATACAGCTAAAGCAATTGGATGTCTAGTTTATATTATTGCCATTAGTATTGCTACACAGTGCTACTGCAAAGAAACTTTAGTTTTGCTTTTGCAAAAATACAAAACATTACGTAGAAACTTTTAACTTGTGTATAAAGGTCTGACGACGTCCCGGAGAGTATGGAGATGAGACTTTGATTCATAGCGGTGAAACATTATAGAACCTATCCCACCATACGGCTTGACAATAATGTTTACTTGTTTGGGAGAGAGACCATAGCTTTTCTGTCCAATTACTTTCCAGCCTATGTAAATCATTTACGTTTCGTTAGTTGGACTTGTATTTTTCCTATTAAATCATCTCAATTTATCTTCACAGTCTTACTTTTTCAGCAACTCTGACACAAGGAAGGCGTATGAAGACTTACACACTTACATATAGAACTAGCAAGAAAAAAACAGTACGACCACTACAAATATATTCCTTAAAAATATGTGTGCGTGACATCTTTTACATTGCAATTCAATGAAAGGAGACTGTACCAAATAAAAATACTTATTGAGTAAATGAAATTATTTCAGTAATAAAGTGCGGCTTCTATATAGATAATTTGATCCCGTGCAAATTTCTGAAAAATGTCAGTATACATTATTTATCCGCCTTTTCATTTTAATAACACTTGTAATACAGAAATAATGAAAAACATCTTTGAAATCGAATTTTGCTGTACTATTTATTACTAGGATTTTGTCTTTACAAAAAATTATTATCTCTATGTAAAAATACTTTTGGTTTTATATTCGACAGTGTCTACACATTAATGTTTACATATTGTCGTTGCTCTTACTTTTGTAAGTTTGTTGTAAGTTTGTGTACTGAAAAGTGTTTTGTGCTGTCAAAAGAGTATTCCTATATATTAAAATTGTTTAATATAATGTAACTGTATAAGGTAAACTGTCTGACTAAGATTTACAGCAGTATATCAATTAGGTGGAAGTTTGTTGGTCGCAGAGAGTGTATAATGAGACGTGTATGGAATTGAAAGGAAATGTGCGAAAGTATTTAGGGATATTTGAAAGGCAAGAAGCAATGAGTGAGATCTTTTAATTTTGTGTAAAAGTAAGTTGGTTTTGAATACAAGGTGCTAATGCTCGACTATGTTGGAAATTATCTCGAAAGAGAATTGGCCGTTGGAAAGTATTAGAGAGTGAAAAGGAGAAAAGGGTTGTTTAATGAGCACAGTGCATGGCCATGGGAATGGTGGGTTGGCTACGGAAAATGAAGGAAGCGTCTATAATTTGAGTTTCACTTCTACCGACAGAATATTATTATTGTGGTCGGCTTGAGCTTGGCTGGTTAAGCTCTGTTTCAACTCACCATCACCGACTCACGTTCTCTGCTCTCTGCTCCGATTTTCATCATTCCTTCGTAAACTCGGTGAAAATGACGTGAAGCAAAATAACTTGAACCGCAACTCGTTATAAGACAAGTTTGCTTTCTCTCTAATATTTAATATTTACTGTATATTTACTACACACCGAAAAGCCTCGCTCCGTAGTTGTTGTTTTCCATGGAAATAGTAGACGGATTTTGGAACTGTTACCTGCGTAGTAGTAAGTAGATTAGTTATACTTTCTGTGGTGGATGATTATTAATGAGTAATATGCAAATGACAGGAATTCAAACAAATATCGACGAAAATTCTTCGAGCGAGTCAAATTCGTTATAGAAATGTCTTTAAAACGCAACAAACAATATTAAGGATGAGTGTAGATGTGTATAATATGCAACATGAAAATCTTTATCGCTTATGCTATACACCTTTTTCTCATTATGACAAGAAATATAATCCGTGTCGGCATATTGCTGTGAACATTTCTTGCGTAGTTTACGTTTCATTTATTTCTATTTACAAATTGCCTGTGTAGCATTTACACTTTCCTTACTACAACCCACCATTAGCTTCCAATTGTTTTATTCCGCATAAATATATACGTAGCTTTTAAGACACAATAGAAAATTTCAATTATTTGCCAGCAAATGTGTATACCTGGAAGGAAATGTCATTGTGTATTCCGGGAAGCACATCTAGCCCACCGCAAAGTTTTATGAAGGTGTGAGTTTTGATGTTTGTATTTGTGTAAGTGTGGAATTGAGGGTGATGCTATGGCCATTGTGTTTTGGCGAGTAAGTACAGTTTCTACTAGCATTAAGTACAAGATGGTCGTCATGGGCATTTGTTTGTGGCTTTGCTTTTGTACGATGTGGTGTGGTGGCCACAATGGTATGTTACCGCTGCTGGGTGGATCGTTTCTCTATGTGGGTTTCGAAGACCCCGGGAGCCGCGTCATCGCATCCTTTGCATCTCTTTTCCATATGAAATTCAAAATGCTTAACTCACCTCGCCACCAGAATAACCACTTTTAGACCTCAACTTATAACAAATAAATACCTGCCTTAGTTACTGTCTTCTGTATCCATCATCCATCTCTGCATTCAGCTCTTTCTTCTTTTCCCTTCTTCTCAAATTCACTTTCCTCCGTATAGAGGTGTTTGTCTGCCAGACCTTAACTTTGGCGCATAACGGTGTGTTACTCATGTAATAATAATTGTAGCCATAGTCAGTGAAATACGAACAACAAGCTGAGCGTACACGTAGTAGACTAAACTTTTGAGAAGTTTTCTTTCTTCAATTCACCTCTTCTGTAGTACCGGAAGCTATATCAAAGTTTCACCCGAGAAATTTGAATTCTCTTCCTTATTGTCTACTGCTTGTAGTGATACAAAGGCACTTGCTCTATTATCTAAACTTTCCATATGTTTCCTTTCGTCCTTTCTCCGCTGTTGTTTTCATCTTCGAATATTCAAAACAGTTGCTTTTGCATTACTCATCTACCTAGTCACCAGTCACAGTCACCCAATATGCCTTCTTCTAGAGTCAGGTGCCCTTCCTATCTAAATTCATCAAACACATTTCCTATCATGTTTTATGCATTAGGCTCACAGACTATACCTCGTCTAAGTATTAGTAAATAAATCAATGTTTATGTCAAAGTCATTATAATTAAATGGTTTACGTTGCAAACACCACACTGTATTAATTAGAATAAAACTGACATGTAAATCATAAAAAGCAGCAATAAGTATGCACACTTTTACCAGTTACTACTACTCTATTGTATGGATAGACCATTAACTTCATTTTTGTAACTTTAAAGCTTAAAGATTCCACAATTACTTTTATTCAAGGGAAGAAAACGTTACACGTCTTATTGTAGTGAAATCAGTCGAGTCGTTTCAACATCAATTTCTTAGAAATTACATAAAATGTTGTAAAAATAACTTATATCTGCCTAAATAAACATAATCTTTTCCTAAATATTGAAATTAATTTGTTTGGGGAATACAGAATACTCCTTGAAGCATCTGAATACTGGTCACTTTTAAAATGACTTGCCCATTCAACTTAACCATGATCTTTATTATTCAACAATTAGTAGTATGCCTTAAATTTTATAGCGGGTAAAAAATAGGTATTCATCGTGGTATCCGTGTCTGTAGGAAAATAAATAAAGAGCCAGTATATGCCAATGAAAGTTTTGTTAAAAAGAAATATAACGGACAAACTTGCACAGAATGACAGCGACAGAAACTTATGATGCAACGAGCTAAGTAGTGATTCCGCTTCATTACATTTAGGCATACACAATTATGAATCTGTCTACGGAAAGTGTCTCGTCTGTTTTGCCGTTTGTTTTTAGAGAATACGAACTTAAGTTAGCATTAGTAGACAGTGTGTTGTTTTTACAATATTTTTAAGAGTTCTCTATAATAAAGCTGGATTGAATAGGCGATGTGGTTCTTACTAGTACGATTATACAAAGGATTTCTACGACGACTACCACATTCATAACAAAGAAACAATTCAGTTCAAATTTCATGACTTGAGTTGAAGAACTACAACGGATGAATTCCCAGTGTTTCCTTTATTCACTGAACTGAGTAGTGGTGTTAGTGTTTTGCAGGATTTTGGCTTGAGACGGAATTATATGATTTCCGCAGCCGATGTAGATCCTGACTTCTCTCTGTGCTGCTGCAACACTGTGCCCAACGTGGATTCTCTACCTCTACTACTACTACTACTACTGCACAGAGGAAACTAGTGAGGAGAGTGGAGAGAAGATTATAAGTCTGTGCCTGTGAATGTCTATAGCTTTGTCTGTGTGAGAGCCGTTTCTGTTGGTGGTGGTGGTATTTTACAAGAGAACATAGTAGTTCCAATTTGACGCGAGTCTACAATGTTAACATACAACTATGAATATAAATAGCAAAGCTTTAATGACCCTCTTTGGTTTGAATATAGAGCACTAGTCTTAAATAGACATCATTTGCATACAAACATTTCAACATTAAAGTTTGTCTTGATGTTTATTACGAGTTCCGCGTAGGATTGGCCTTATGCCCAGTTCAGTTCGCAGCTCGTTTCACACAATTCTTTCCCACACACAGAAACGACTCAAACACGACCGTTATAAAGTGTTGTAACATTGAAACTCTCTTTCTCTGTCTCAGTCTCCCTCTTTCTCATTCTATCTGTGCCGTTCTAAAACTCGGAGTTGCAGAGCACATTACATACAGAACGCGTAATCGCAGTCGCGCACAGGGATATGCATACTTATCAACGTGTATGACCCATTGTCGTGCACATTTAACTCTTATGCCATGCATTATCTTCCTTTCACATTGACATGCACGATACAATTGACTCGACTGGTGTACTTATTGCCTTTCTGTCTCGTCCATTATTAATCCAACCTAGTACTGCCAAAAGTAATCGTCACTAATGCTCAGCTCTGTTGTAAAACACATCTCCATGGGCCATCATTTATTCATTAGTATAACCGTATCTTCCACACAGATACAACATGTCGTCCAAACACACAGAAGACAGTGATTGATAAAATACATGACAGCCTGCTTCTTCTTTGTCACCGGAGGTATATACTTACAACCACGCTTCGGGTTTTTGGCCTTCATGCCAAATAAAATGTATAAATGTTTCAGGAAAACTTATTTCACGTTTAAATAATAAATTCGCTCATTTCTCTCTATTAGCTAAAATAATATCAAGTCTCCATTTTCCAAGCTTAATGTAAACCTAGAACTTTAGGTAGGAATAATTACATTACAGTTGCCGGTAAAGATCTCTTCACATTCGGAGCGATAGTGCGTTGTGTGTACAGCTTCAACTTTCCATACTTTTTATTTTACGTGTGTTTAGCATTAGGCCCGATTGTTTGTAAAGTTTTACAATTTCAAGATATGATGTAATCTCTAATATTTAATTGGTGGGCTGAAATTATGCTTTTTTACATCAGATTATTTTCTTGTAATTAAGAATTTGTGAGATTGGAGCTACGATTTTGGATTATTACATTTTGCATGCTGAATATGTTTTCTTGCCTGTATTTTGCAATATTGTTTCACATGCTTGATTTTTCTATGAACAATGTAATCCTATCATGAGAAGTTTTTTGGCTGCAAGCAAATTAAGTATGACCATGACAACTGATAAGAAGTTACCCAAGTTGAAAATGTAATTTTCTACCTTGGTGTAAATGTCAACGGCGAAGAAAAGTAATAAAAAATATTCTTGCAGTGTACACCGTGGAAGGTCACATCCAAGTATTTCTATAGTTGAACTGTGAACTGAGTTAATCCTTTTCCAGAAGCGTAAAAAACTAAAAAGAGCACAACACGTAAACACATTTGAGTCAGCATGTAAAAATGCTGATTTTAAAAGGAAGGATTCATTTCGTTAATTAAATGTGAGTACACAATGCTGGCAGCGCAGGCTGCATTTGGGATGTATTATATGAAACGACAGTAAATAAAAGCATAAGTAGCAGTGAAAATTAAATGAGATATTGCCTTGTGCCCGGTGATACACAGGGATGATTTAGTGGAAGCTAATTAACTCTTAGGAATCAGGTTCTGGGTGTTCTAAGCAACCAAGAAAATTGCTGACAAGATTTCATGGAGAACCTAAGAGACAAATTAAGCTTTTAAGTTGATAATCAAGTGAGGTGAAAAATTAATATTTTGCTACATCAACTGAGAAGTCTAATTTGGAAGGGAGAAAGCAGTAATTCAACATAAATGAATGTTGGTGAAAGCCTTGAGAAGCCAAGCTGCTTTCCCGCTTTTCTGTTCCTGCCATGTAATACACTGCTGGCAGAGTTTACATTCAGTTTAGCACGCAGATGTTCCCGAAACACAGTAACAACACCCCGTGTGATTTTAGGCAGTACACATAAATTCTATCATACTAGATTCTGTTATGCTGAAATCTTCCGGGCTTAACTCAACTTTCACGGCGTACAAGTTTTAAATGTAGTGCTAGGTCAGTGTAATCGCAACTACGCCTGGTTTTCACAGCTTTCCTTTTTATTTCCTAATATTTATGTCAGTTTCTCCTTTTACACTGCCAGTCCTGTAGGGCGCAATAATTGCTATTTTTATGTTGGATGACTTGGGTAAATATAATGGAGTAAGCCCACAAGTAATATTTTTCATTCCCTTTCACTTGGTTTTAACGTGGCCAACCGTTCGCATATTTATAAAAATGACTCAAGAAGTCAAGATGAGTAATGTAAATCATGTCAACATAGTTCTCACAGCAGCATCCCCAAATCCGTGACGATATTGCTTAGATGTAAATTCCCACGTATAAATACGGATATTATTATACTCGTATGCATAACTAAAACTGACTCAGCCCCAGTTGACTTTCGTTAGCCTTTCAGTCCTGTCCCCATAAATTGAGAACTAACCACATGAATACATAAAAAAATGTATCATCGTTTCTACCAACTATACCTACGCACGCGAGTAATGCAAACACATTCACAACAAAAATTTAATAATATTCTATATATAACCCACAGTAAAAATTATATTAAATTGCCTCAAGACCAACAATACGCGTAATTTAACACACATCATTTCGAATCTATGGCACAGTAACTAAATTCCGCGTATTCACCATCTAACTGCATACATTGTCATCATTGTATTATAAAGAAAATCTATGACTTATGGCTATAGCGGAAAAAATTAACATAAATATCTTTCAGGTACAACATTTGCAAGTATAAAGCAGAATATACCTAAGTACAGAATAAACATTATACATATTTGATAAATTAAGTTAATGTACTTGGAATTTTTTGTCTGGGATGTGTGCAACCGTATAAAGAGATAGATACATCATTAGATTGTGAAGCGTGCTACGTTGTTGTTATTGGTGGTAGGTACAATGGGAAGACAGACAGGGAAATGTGTACAATATGTCCCTCATAGTGACACGGCAGTGTTGAAACGTCTAAAAAATTGAGCCATACGCACAAAGTCTAAATTTGTATTTCATTTTCATTCGCCGTTAAATATGGGCCTTCCGTGTGCATGTCCTTAAGCATGAATAAAATATGGTCATATTGGGTTCCATATTCATGCATGCATGAAACGTGATGCATTTCTCTTCATGATGGGATTTTAACAGAACCAAACAAAGTCAACGCGACTGAAACTTGCTAGCAGCAGGCTATAGCAAAATACCCACATGTTTTCAACGTAAAAGAAAAGCTGTGTGTTTACTGATAACTGCAGTAGCAGTCAGTGGTAGTAATAATAATAGAAGGCGCAGAGGCAGTCAAGTCAACCCAAGTCAAAACCGTGCAAAAAAGAAAGCAATGCAAAAGACTACACAGCAAGAGAGAGAGAGAGAGAAAAGAGAAGGGATGGTAAAAGCTGAAACTGGGTATGGTATAGTCATACGTGTAATAATACTTCATGAATCCTTATAGTCTCGTTGATAGAATGAAATGTAATTTACTGCCTGTTCTTTCACTATTATTGCCACATCTTACATATAATGCCTTTCTAGACTTGTGACTTCGCATCCTTTTATATAGCTCCTTATTTATATTAAAATAGACAGAGAAAAACAGCTTTCCACTAAAAATCCTCATGCTCTTCCACTTATAGTTGAAAAATTTTATATACATTTTCTAATGTTCGTAGCACTGATATTATACGTACTTGCAAATGGTAATATGTTTATACTACGGCGGAGACTTACAGAACATCTTTTAAGTAAGTGCACGCTTTTAAAGGTCATTACTATTTGTAGAACTCCTTACCAAAACCTTCACCTATTAGCAAAACCTATCAACAACGTTAAATTGTATGCCTGAATTGACCTAGCGAATAAAAAATCATTTAACTCTCTTTGTTTTACATTAATGTATCTATAAAAAAGAAATAATTATTTCCTTCCGTATTACCAAATATATTATAAAAATTTATTATCACAAACAAAATTATTTCACTCTTACAATATTACACAAAAGCATTAAAAATCAGTTGTATAAGTTTAAGTTGGGAAGATTGTTCATCAAAAAATTGTCTTGGCTTACAAGATGCCGTGTCCATATGTAGTAGACACGCCAAAGTAATTTTTACGGCTTAAATGTGCGTCCAGACGGAATCTAAGATGGGCCACGTGTATACGGATGCAACTATGTGGCTATTATTTCACCTGCTGCCTTTTTGTGTACCTATATGGATGTTATGTGTTGTAGGGGAGATATATGTCATGCAGTCGTTCCTGTTGCTATTTCCTTTAGCTATCAGTGGGCTATTAGCCGTGCTACCTGTATAGTACAATGTGCAGTATTGTGTTATGCATTATGGTGCCCGTACGTGCTCCACAACTTTCCAACGCTCCCTCCAGGTTCCATTGTGAGAGGTAAAAGGAAGAGTTGGGTGCCCGTAAGAGAGACACTCGGAATATTCTATTTGTTATGACTCCCGTGTATGAAGATATAGTGCCCATGTATCTCTTTTACGTTCCTCTTCACCGGGGCATTGTTTTGCCAAGTCGTTTCTCCTTCCCTTCTTCTTCGTCGAGAATTTTTTTCTTTTATCATCTGTCCGCCTTCATTGCCATTATTTACTTTTTTCGAAATAATATGATTCTTGTTGACGAGCCCTCTTTGACACGACTTGACTTTAGACTTCTGCAATGCTAGTATATCTTCCGTTACACCATTCGTACCCCTATTGTGGAGAAATCAACTTTTCTTCTTGGCTTTTCCTACATTTTTTACCTCTGCCTTTATTCAATTCTACAAATATGGCTGCTCTTTCATCCTGTTCCATTCCATTACACTGCACCAAACTAACCTTTTGTAGACTGCTGTACACCGTGTACACCTATGGCTCTTGGGTCTGCATGTGAGGATGTGTAGACAGAGGATGTGGAAGTATGTGTCAGTATATAGGCACAATACATGGAGAAAGAGAAAAGTACATGTGGTATATTTACAGAAGACGACTCAACCATCATTGGACCACTGTGTACATAACTAAACTAGCTGTAGCAGCGGTGTATGAACGTTTTTCAATTTGAGAGCAGTTTTTCTTTACTTCCTTAGTATTCTCAACATTATTGCTGTTTATATACTCCAGTCGACGTCTACTGGGCTATACAACCTAATATAAAATATCTGTTCAGTGCAAACCGTAAGTCTTCACTTTTCCAACACGTTCCGCTGCATAGATGCATCTTGTGCACAAAGTCACGTTGCGATCAAGCTATTTCAACTATCTCAAACCACCATGATACAATTTCCTAATTGAGATAAGTCTGGAAGAAAATATTTTAAAGTAAAAAAACCCAATACACATATATGGAATTACACACAAATAAAATAGATACAGCAACATGATTAGTCGTAAAAAACGTCAGTAAATAAAAACTAGCACCAAGTAGTCCTATGGGATTGCTAAAGTTTTGTAATAATATTTAAAAAAAGGAAATTTAAAGGCATTGTCTTAAATACTTAGTTTTCTTAATACTTTTCAACTTATTATATATTTGAGTTTCATTGCATTGTCGGACGACGTGAAACTATATAAACTATTTATATGTTATTTATTACCAAGCAAAATAATTCGAAAAATTCAATTCGGAATACAAAACGATACACCGTATGTACATGCTATATTTTATGTATCAGCAATGAAAACGATGATTGGAAAAATGCATTAAATTTTGGCCATGTTGATTGTGTGCAGTTTGAATGGGAGAAAACTAATGAGAAACCTTTGCGTTAATAAATTCCTGGAGGTTTACGATGAGGAAAGGTGAGCGTGGCAAGAGCAGTTATTGTTATGTAGTGGTAGTGGGTGTAAAATTAGGAGTACGAGGAATGGTATGGAACATTGATTTCGTTCGGTATAGCCTATCGAATAAATTAGTGAATAATTAAGGAGAAAGCGGTGTCTGGGCACTGTAACATTGATGTGTTTCCTGACTTATTGGGCAGAGTTGAGTGAGAGAAGGCAAAAGGCACTCACATCAAATCCACACACAGTTCTCCAATCACACAACTTTGCAAGCGTGAATATCACAACTCCACCATAATAATATATGTATATAGAATAATATAGTCTGTTTCATTCACTACTAACTGTAGCGTAGTAGTAGTAGTAGTGGGATTACCATGCCTAAGAATATCTAATAATATTATGTACACACATTCTATTTCCTTCGCATAAACTTCCCTATGTACTCCCTTCTATATATAATGCAATAATATTATCTTGTCATAATAATCTTTGGACTTGAGATTTGGCCACGGGCTTTTTATTCGTCACGGAATTTCGTATCTTATGAAAGTACTTTTACAAACTCTATAGAAACTTTGGCTCTCTCTCTCTCTATTTCCTCCTTCTTCTTTGCTCAATCTTTCTCTTGGTGAATTGATTTGTGCCTTTGCAAAAATAGATTCGAAGAAAATAGTAATGCTTTCTCCACCCACAGTCATCACACACACAAGTATGTCTGTATAGGATTTCTCATCCAGTATTAAATCTTGTAAATCCTCCCAGGATTCATTCCACCGCCACTGCGGATCAGACAGACACAACTACGTGTACAATTATGACTCGGCATCTGAATATATGATGACTTACGCAGTATCAGTTTCTGGTATTCATGCGTTTATGTAATGCAGTTGTGTGTGAGGGAGTTTATTGTTAGGAGTGGTAGGGTCAGAGGTGATGGAGCGTGGTGGATTAGTTCTATATACATTCACTCCGAGTGTGGGCTATAGGAATTATATCACAAAGCAATATTGCTACTATATATTTCAAACTATTCCGTACGTAATGATATAGTGGTTCGCTTGGAAAGTAAAGGAAGCAATGTCGATACTCACATTATTATCAGGAGCACAATAGAATACATATAATGCTCCAACTCCAACTCTCTCTCTCTCTCTCTCTCTCGGAAAGCAAAACACAACAGAAGGAACTTACGTAGCACGTACTTACGACGGGTAGTGGTGTAGTCCTCATGTATGGCGTATGAAAGTACCTTCGTATTGTATTCTTCATAATATTACCCGCAGCTCTGTAGTGGTACGTATCGCAGGTAACGAACCACAGCCATTCTCTGCAGTATCCACACACATACACATTATATATACATATGCACACATAGTTATACGTTACACCATGGCTTGAACGTATTATGCATACATATTTTATTTTGGTTAAGTGTATTCTCCTTCTGTAGTGCTCCTCGTACTCGTGTGTGGCGAGTGGAGTGAATTTGTAAATTATATTTATGCAGCACAATTCATGTGAGCTGAATAGTATTGTAGAATTTTGCATATCCTCACAGGGAAAATACGCAAGCTACGGTAACAATTCCTGATACAAACTGTTTATGTACGTGTATTATGTACTGAAAGGTAGTTCATGTAGCACCGACGAAAATTTCCCCACTTTTCCCGTATGTAATTCTCCATTTGAGACTATACTGCTTCTAAGCATTGTACTAAGTAAGTAAGTGACTGCAATATGCATACTTATGGCTGGCTTTGCACCCTCCGTACTAATGTCCAAGGTGAGCTTCTCTCGGCACATATTATTTAAATAAAGATCTACAAAGACACTCTGCCACGCCAGTAGAAGTAGGTAAAAGAGGGACACACTATGACTGCACTGTTCCTGGTAATGTTATTCATATAAATATAACACTCTCATGTGTATAACCCAAGTAGGTTTAGAGTATGTGGTAAATGTGCGGCAAAAATTTCTCCGCTACGCTGTTTGTTACAAAGTTACGGTAAGTGTTTCATGATGTAGCAAGCATGTGGTGCGGTGTGTCTGTGTGTGTGTGCGTGTAGGGAAATGTAAAGCCACTTAGGTACAAATAGATATAGAGAATGTGCTCTTCTACTTATCCATTCACCTATCGATCTCAATTTATTCGCCATTTACATGCAAAAGTCAAACAGTTTGCATGTCCCCTTGTTCTTGCTCACTCTCACTCGTCGTGTCTTTTCAATACACAACTTTACAAATATCACGCAAACCGTCAATAAATGCTCAAAGCGCGTAATAATCTGCACATGTTAGTAAGTTCTGTGTACGCTTAAGCAGCATCGCAATGTAAATTATATTTGCACCACTATTTTCACTGATATAGAAAATGGTGTTGGATTTGCAATTGCAGAAATACTTTGCCGTATACACTACGCGAATGAAATGTACCATAAGGAATGCGAAATAGATTCATATAATCTGTGAGTCTGCGACATTAAACGAATTACAGAGCAATGTATGTCAATAGTCATCCTTATACAGTTGTATCATTGCCATTAAAGTAATACAATAAAACAGAAATTGACACATTGTAAAAGTAAGATTACTTTGACTACTCCTTAATATCAAGCATCTGTAGGTCTTGCCTTTACATGAATATAAATACTCAAGTATATATATAATATACTCAAGTATATTGCATGAATGAACGCAATTACGTGTACTATAAACTTGCTAATAGTAAGCCAGTGGAGAAATAAAGTAAGTATGATTATGGAGTTCCTGTAGTTCAATTGAAGGAAATGCGTTTAGGTACTGATCTGGTAATACAGTCTTGGTATGTATTGTATTTTGTGGACTACAGAATACGGAGAGGTTAGGGCAGTTTAGTTTGATAGCAATTCATAGATTTGTGCATGTGTGTACATATATATATAGTGTGGCTTGTTTGAGAGCAATACTACACGTATATAATGCTACACGTACGTAGCAGAAGAAACAAGTTCTTTTCCAGTTTGAGGAGAAAGGAACGTGTGGATGTGTCTGAAGATCTTGTTCCCACGTCTATTATAGTTCATGAGCCGTTGGGCAAAGTAAAAAGTGGAAAGAATAAGAATAAGGGTATGGAAAGCAGAAACGAGTGGCAAAGCACGAGAGAAAATCGTTGAAATCGTGATAAAGTGCCCATTGGAACATCAGTGTAAGATCTCTTTAATAGGCGTCTATTGTGGAGGGAAGAGGGAATTGATGTCTTCGAGTCGACCCGGATTCGGTCGCTTTATGAATTCCTTTTCTTTTATACGCCTCAACATCAGGGCACACTCATGAGTTCAGAAAATGACGTTGAATGTGAGCCATTTAGAAAAGTCTGTTTTGAGTTTTACTCTCTACGGACACACGCATACACAGACACACATTACATTACAAAGCTCCATTCAAAGCTCTGCCCTCTGCTTAGACAGAACCATAACCAAAAAGTATTAGTAAAGAGACAGAGTCCGTCCCCGCATCTTTTTCGCTTCTTTTTCACATCTCATGTTTAAGGAGGGTCAATCATTTCCCAATCCAAACTCAGGAGAAAGGAACAGGAGAATTTGTGCCTCTTGAGCATAAAACGCTGGTAGGAGCATTAGTAGTCGCGGAGGTTGTAGTGGATGTACCATTAGGCAAAATCATCTGCGCTCTTGATGCGGACAGAGCAAGAGATAGAACATAAGTACCTAATATAAGAATAGAAAGTTACCTTTGAATTTGTCCTCATAAATTCACATGGGCCCGTGCCATGCCATGCCAGGCCACCCTCATATTATCTGTACGTTCACATAACATGCATTCATATTCGAATGCATTTTGGCGGAATTGAGAGTGAAAAGAAATCCAAGCTTAGCCGCTTACTACGACCGCTTTCCACTATCTCCTCATTTTTCCCTCTCTTCAGTCAAATAGCATGCAATTATTTATCTCTAATGAAGCTTCTTCTTGGCCAGTGCTCTATCATTCTCCGTCTGTTTGACAGCAGACTCGAGGGATTTCAATATTAATGACCTAAGAAACCTTCAACTTTTATTAGAGTCACTCTTCAGGATCGCTTACTATAATTAAGCTACTACTCCTCCTCAAATATTACGCTAAACTTCATAGCCGCTACCACCTCCCTAATCACATGAACATTCAGACATAACTATGTGTGACCTCAAGTACACTGTATATCCATCCACACACTAACAACTCTAATATTTTCCTCCATTAATTCCTTTGTGGCATTATACATACATATGCAGTGGTAGATGTACTTCAAAACACTTTCCTCTAAAGACCTCACTGTCTGATCCAGCCATGAACCTAATATGGAAAGATAATATGCACACTAGCTATCGAATTACGCAGATACTTAACTGAACCTGATACTTTATGACTTACATGGATTAATGGCGACTTGATAAGTCTCAACTTATACCATTAAAATCTAAAGTGGAGTATATGTATATGGGACACGTCGCAAACCAGATGAAACTCTTTGTTTTTTTTACTTTTGTAAAATCCGAATCTCTAAAAGATATGTAAATTGTTCAAACTTAGGTACGAATGAGAATGTTGCATTATAAATCTACATATCTAGAGCAGTATTATTATTATTATTATGTAACTTGAGATGTATTTGCAGGAAACTATACTTTTTGCCCATCCTTGAGTAGGCAGAACGATTACTAAATGCCGCTAGACACAAAAGCTAACAACATTTCCGAGAACAAAAAATGCATCATTATAATTTTTTTCTTAAATTTTGAATCTAATGAAGATAAAATAAAATAACTAAAAGAGCCTGGGTAAAATAATGATGTTTTTCGAAGTATAATATTACAATATCGAGTTTTAAATTTGCGAAGAGCGTTGTGGACGTTGCTCTCTTGCATTATTAGCGAAAAAAGTACATGAGACAAATGGATCATATCAAATTCGCATCTGTAGAAGTGCAGTAAATCCTAGTGACATGTGTGATATTAGTTGTGCTGGCGTGCATGAGTAGAGGTTAGTGAGTAGAAAGAAGTGATAGGTCGTTTGAAAGAAAAAGCACTTCCAGATCCATACAGCATACAGTAGTGGAATGAATTCAACTGTATTAAATTGAAGTGTCTTCTGTCTACCAGTCGGCTTACAGTTACAACATGCACACAGCTCTCTAAGTACACACAGACCCACATACAGTGGATCTGTCCTATGTTATGTTATATATGCGTCCCTTGCTTAAACTACACTGTATATATGGAATGGATAAAGTGTACTAGTAAAAGAGCAGGGAGAAAGTAACAGTGAGCTATGTACACTTTTACTATTACTCTTACTACATGGAGACTATTATTATGTGGTGTTTTCATGTTTATCTGTACATTCACAGCACAATAAGCGTACTAGTAGCTAGTACATTACATACACATGAAGATGTGGTTTTTGGAGTACAATATAACTCGGCACAATAATTCACAACACATACAATATATCTCCATGTAGCATAATTGTGCTACACACAAGGACAACATTCATCTATATATTTTATAAGGTACGAGTAAGTAGCATGTAGCCATTTATATGTATAGAGATGTCTAGTGGCAGTAGTTACTATTTCTTCAGAGAGCTTCGTTGGATTCAGTATCGTTTGGTTCGACTGCCACTACATCATGAGACAGAGAGAGAGAGAGGGAGAATATCTATCTGTATTTATACGAATACATTTAAACAACTTCTACTGGAAATAGTACAAGTCTGTGTGTATATGTTTGACTTTGTATGTATAGAATGTATTTGTGAGTAGGTAAATTTATATAGGACTATAGTTATAATAAAGAACATGTATTGCAGTAGTCCTCGTTTTCGTTACTTTGTACATGTGATATTCGAAGGCATTTCCCGAGGGCTTCCGTTTCATTTAGGCAACTCTTGCCTGTGCAGTTGTCACAGCATGCAGCAATCGTTTCTCATTTTTGCTCCTCTGAAAGAGTGCTTTCTCCCCAAAAATTCAATTTCGCTACTGTCCTTCACAAAGCAAGGTAAATGCATTGTGTGTGTGTAGCTGAGATTGTCTGCTGGGCTCAACTAACAATATACTTTTATTCCAGAAAAAGTAGTGGTGCTATATAATATATGAGTGTACAGTAGAAGATGTGGTTGGTTCCTTGCTTTTTGGCTTACCACGACCCTTAGCAGACAAACATATCTATCTGTTTGTAGGCTAGATATCTTAACTACAATTTATAACTGATATAGCAAACTATCATATTTGCACAGTACAGCCACACTTGTCACCGTGTCGACAGGAGGAGAAAGGCAAATGTAAACATACACGGAAAATCAAAAGAAAGCTGAACCAATCTTTCGACAGGGTACGAAACATTTATGTGTGCACTGTATGTACATCCATAATAATGTACCTACACGATGCATACAGTCTCATGTACAAAATATATCCAAATACATTTTTGTAAGGTACTTCTCTGCAGTTACTGTTACTTTATGTAATGAGCATCTTCCCTGAAGTAGCAAGTCGATACAATTGTCCTCATACTATCGTGGGCAAAAGAAGATTTAAAATTTAACTGCATTAAGCTCACAAAACATAGGGCGATGGCGACACCTAATTTTAAACCACGAGTCATTACACGCTCCAACATTTTCAGGAACTATATTGTTCAAATGTGTAAATAGCCTTGTTACCACTGTCACACTTTAGTTTTAATACTATTTATTTAAGTTAGTCACTTATAACTCATAATTTTGTAAATGTTTAGTTAGTGTCTTTTGGTAACAGTATCTAAGAGCTGATAATATACTAGACACTTATTCAAATAACAAAACGTATCTTAATTCAAAGAAGTACAAATAAAAAGTTTTAGTAGAATTAAAAGAAATGAAACTGATTTCTATGCGTCTCAATTGAGTTAGATTTGAGCAAATATCTTACAAAGCGAATATTTCTTTCACGTGATTTTTCGAAGCTCTATAAGATTGTTTCTATTAATCCATACAGGTTTGTTGTTTTGTTATAGTGTGTTATAGTTTCTAATTGATTCGTTTGATTCCGTACACGTTCAGCCGAGTCGATTGCTATCCGCTACATAACTGATAGCGATAAGAGTTTTCACAATTTGTAAGGAAATGATTTCTTACTACCGTTGTATATAAAATTATTTGTTTGCTTTCTTCCCCTATGTTTTCCGTTTCCTCCCTTAATTCAGGCTTGGAAGGAAGGACTGAACTACTAACTACTGCATCTGCCAGGATGCTTTCCCGTAGAATAACAAATAGATTAAAAAATTTCTCTGTCTTCTTTGCGCGTGTTTGTTAGTCTCATTAAATTTCGACCGTACGTAACGTAACTACGCAATACAAAACCTTCCTGTTTGTAGGTACAGCTTCTTCCTTTGTAATTTCGATCTATTCCAATCAAAATGATGACTGCAATTCTTTTCAATATTTGTTCAAAATACAAAAGAGCAGGAGAATGTAGAGGAAAAGAGGCTTTTACTTCACCTTGAGAAATAAAATGCAAATTTGTCGTATGTTATCTTCGTGTGCGTGAACACTAACTTCATTGCTATCATCAGAAGTTACCCGTATTTCTACTTTTTCTGCAAAAGTCGGGCCTGAAGAAAGTCAACTGATGACGTGTGCTCATCGTGTCTCCTTTTATTTTCCGTTTATTAGTCACCAGAGACATTTAATTCACTCTTAACACTTAAGTTTGTTTGAGTGCTCCTGAATTACTTTGCAACCCACACAATTCAGCGACTGCAGGTACTCCACATGTGTCTACGTAGGTATAAATGTTTTCCATTGTAACGTGTGCTAACTAAAATAAGCGGATGAATGAATGGAACAAAGGACATAACAAATACTGATTTAACATGTCACGTACAACCGGTATTTCACCTGCTTAGAAATTAGAAATACCTCACGGCAATAAAAACTTTGCGGAATGCAGTACTTTCGGTCCGGTGAAGCTAATCTGCTAAATTATTCGAATTATATAAGCGCATTGCAATACCCCTTTATACTGTAAAGGACTATAAGCAAAAGTTTACTAAAATACTTCCGGGCTAATAGAATAATATTTTAGATTGATGACTACAGTTAAAACGTGTTTGTATGCGTAATTGAAATGTCATAATATTTGATCGTGATGATTGATGTGCTAAACAGTACCTACAAAATACGAAGTTTATTACTTTTTCCTTTCGATAGGAAAAATTACCCTCATTTTTCACTGGACAGAGAAAACGACAGTTAATAAACAATAAGAAAAGGAAACAATACTCGGAAAGTTCTAACGTCTACAATCAAATGAAATATTTCAATTTACAAAATAATTATACCGCTTTAATACATTTGCCTTAAAACATACCAATACGTTTTATTTCTGGACAGCTTCCCAAACATTTGTAAAAGTTGTTGCACTTTTTTATTGTAACAAATTTATTGAAAAACTAGTGCTCTTATTTATATTCTTCTTCATTTCAGTCTTATATGTTTTACCTATTGATAAACTTAGTTAGGGCACCGTATTGATTGTACAAGTTTTGAACTAGCAGACTGCTGTTTCATGCTAATAAAAAAAATTATCTCTAATTTTATTTGTCAGTGTTGGTAACATGTAGGCAAGACTGTTGTTATTAACAACGAAGTTGTTATATGATTTCACTCTGTCCGTGTGTCCGTCCGTCAGTAAGCACGATAACTGAAGAACGGTTTGAGTTAATGACTTCAAATTTGCTACACGTACTATTGAGGTCTAATGTGAGATTAAGTTCGAAGATGGGGCCAATCGGTCAACTCCTTCTTGCGCCCTTTCAATATTTATTAAGTATCGTAAGATACTTGTATAAGAATGCGTTTTACGTCTGTCTGTCCGTTCGCTCGATAAC
>JABASD010003138.1:0-21723 GCA_019776165.1 Pogonognathellus flavescens
GGTTGCGATGCGACAAACGCACAGACAGACAGACGGACAGACAGACAGGGAACTGATTCACAATAATCATCTTACGATAATTAATAACATGATAGTAGGGAAAATAGAACTGAATGATGCAAAATTCTCTCATTAGACAGATGACGATATGAGAATCTCGCCAGAGCCTCGACTCGTCCTCATCCTCATTTTTGAAGTTGAGGACGAAAACTTGTCCTGAAAATCGTTTAGTTTACGAAATGGGAATGAGTAGCAGCATCATCTGAATGACCTTGTTGCTATTAGAAACTATGTATGAAGGTCGCGTGGCATGAGGCGCCGCATTGGTATTTCTTACTCTCACTAGGCTGGGTGGGACGAGTCGAGGACGAGAAAAGCTGGTCGAGAAAATTCTAGTTCGTCCTGGCTTCGTCCTCGTACTTTTCATTCTATCTTCACGCAAGTGACGAGGACGAGTCGAGGATTTGGCAAGATTCTCATATCGTCATCTGTCTATTGTTACCTAGGATACTTGGGTACTAATACACGGAAAGGTATAACCTTTCCATGTATTAAGTACTGTTAGTAGGCAGCTTTTAATCATCGTATAAAAATATTTATTTTGACAGTTTTTAATTTTTTAAGCAACTTAGAATTCGAAAGACAATGAATGTTGAAAAGTGAATTAAGAATGAAGCAAGATGCGTTGACATGACAACTATGACGTAATTTACAGTTACGGGTTTCAAATCCATAAAAACATGGCGTCGATTCTAAACTAAAATACAGCTTACATTCTCCCTGTACTTATAACGGAGCATGCGTTATTTTAATCTTCTCTAAACTAAATTCTAAATTTTATTTTATTCCAAATGTTTCATTTTCTTGATTGTTACTAATGCTGGCTCCCGAGCGTTCGTTAAGCTTTTAACGAGCCAAATTAATGACGTCACGTTGTAGAGCTCATAATTTAATTCTGATAATAATAATCTGTTTTCATACTGCCGAATTGATCATGCAAACTGCAAGGTAACACTTACACTTTGGGAAATACACGTGGGGTACTATTTGAGACGGTTACTTTCAATTATGAAAAAGTGCATTGTCAACTTATGCCTGGTACTTATATTGTAAATGATGGGATGGATGGTGATTAGAAAATGAGTGACATGTTGTTATGGGAATAAAGTGAATTGACAATAAATATGACAGGATTACGATATTTGTATCCTCATTTGCAAATTGTGTTTGGGTTGAGACGAAGACGACTGTACAGTTGACATTATTTTAGTTAACTAATTAGTTGACTAAAAAATAAATTAGTAACTTTTTAGTAAACTAAGAAAAATCTTTAGTAAGCACGTCTCTACTGCGACTGTACAATTTTGCTGTGTTGGGTGAGAGTGGGATTTGTGTGGAGTGTTTTGTGGAAGGCCCTGTAGGTGTTGTTGAGATTTACAGGTTGGGTTTGTTTGGTGATGGAGGTTTGCAAAGTGTAGGGAGGTGAATCTCACAGCCTCTGCGTTGCCTTGCCACCTTCCTCGCTAAAATTATTCGCACTTCGCATACCTTCCCTTCTTTTCCACACAGCTCCGTTTCATTCCCACAGCAATTAAAATTCTAAGCAATCAAAGTACAGCAACAACACTTTTCATGTTTACCCAAATCCGTCTCCGTCTCCAACTCCCAACAACTTCCTCTTCCTTCACTCAAATCAACAAAAATATTTCCTGCAACATCCAATTCATCCCAACTGAATCAAATGATTTTAAAACTTCCGAGATGAGTTCATTTTTATTCTTTCAACGTTTTCTGTCGCTTTTGCTTAACAAGTTTACACTTTTCATTTTATAGTAACAATCAGTTGCTCGTAACAACGCTACGTCATTATTAGTGACGTCATATTCACAGTTTTCTGCCTTCCAACCCTCAATCGCTTCTTTTTGTATTGCTCTTTCAGAGGCTGCAACCAACTTCAAAAAAAGAAGTACAGTCAAAAATCCTTTTTCGTTTCTTCCTACGACCACTCCACGCATTCGCGGAAAAATAAAAAAAAACTGTTTTGACAGGAAGTGGGAAATTGTCAAGTGACGTCATTAATAAAGACGTGGCATGATAAATGATTTAAAAATTTTATTTGCTGAAGAGGACGAGGGAGGTTTGTGGGTCTTCTGCGACGACAAAGTCGATGTGTGGAAGCGTGTCGTTGTAGAAGTTGGTGATGGTTCTGGCGACTTCTTCGTGACTCAACCCGTCCAACTCCACTCCGTTCACCGACAACAACAAATTCCCCACCCGCAAGTCGGAAGAATGAGCAGAACCAACAGGCTAATAAAATCCCCGTGACAACCAAATTATCAACCAAGAAAAGAAATGTTTGTTAAAGATTTGTTTTAGGCGGAGAGTGATTACGTTGACGCTGATGATTCTTGGAAGTCTGTGCATGGTGTCGACTCCTCCTTCGATTCCGATTCCCAACTGCTTTTTTGTTTTGGCAACTCGAATTTTAAAGCAATTGACGTCGTCTTTATTGGAAGAAGAAGACGAAGTGCACACCACCGGCACCAACGGCTATCAAAATTCCACTCAACTTTAAAAAGTCCCTTCCTTTCTCTTTTTAAATTATTTTAATTTGCTCCGATTTACTTTGGGGTAAAATAACTCGCTCGACGACTCGTACTCCATCGACTTCGGTTCCTGCACAATGTACTCGTCCTCAACCACCTGCAAACAAAATAATCTTCCACCCCTCAGTCACTCATCAAACCCACCCTTCCCACCCATCCTGCTTGTAACCTTCTAACCTTTCTATCAAATGTGGCAAGATGTCTTTACCATAGCAACCCACTCCCCCTCTTTACAAGGTCATCAAAAGTGAACTCATTTCTGTTCATAATAAGGAATGACACAGTTTCATATGAAATTCAATTCCCAATGTCGCACCCATTCAAATTCGGTTGCCAATGGTTGCCCGGTGATTGGCGTCCCACTTTTTATTTTCGTGGACACCGCTTTAAGCAGCACCGTTGAGCACCTGGGAAAGCGGGTTGGGTTTGTGATGGAGACATCTTGCTTTGTGTGTATTTTGAAAAAGGTGATGGCGTCACTGTTAGGGCAACAGAAGTGAAGAAAAAAGAAGAACGCAGAGTTGGGAATGTTGGGGTGGCAACAGAATTGCAGAAAGAAAAGAAAATATTTTTGATTGTGCTTTAAGAGGAGTTGAGAGAAGAAGCAGAGACAGACAGACAGACAGAGACAGAGACAAAAGAGACAAGACAAAGACGGAGACTTTTATTTTTTATTCATTGCATTCAAAACCAACGGAAAAATGGACGAAAGATTTGGGGGAAATATTTTTGTGTGTTTGATTGAGATTGTGTGTGAGTTTGAATGTGAAGGAGAAGAATTTGAGTTTTGAGGAGGAATTTGTTAGGAGGGCCACAACTGGGGCAGATTACGGACCTGTGGCTTTTCTGTTGGTTTGTAGATCAACTGGTCAAACAGTTTCAGGTCGTTGGGACGAACGATTTCGCGGACTTCTGTGAGGAGAGTGACCTTGTCGTGAGTATTTAGCAGCTCCAGAAGAATGCGGACGAAGGTGGCGATGGGGAGGAAGCCTTGTTGGTACTCCAAACGGTAAAACGTGAAACGAGAATGCTCAGACTTTGTCAACAAAGTGCGCGCCTTCTCTTCGATCATCGTGTCGCTACAACAACCAAATTCAAAAACAAATCTGTCACCATTTCCATTTCCTTGCATTGAGAATTGACTAGTAGCCCCACCTGTTGTTTTTCTCGTAAAGCTCTTCGTCCTTGATGCAGGTCAAATCTGCGGGTATTTTGCCAATGTATTTCACCGTCATCGTCATTTTCCTGGTCGTCTTCAGAATCTGCACGGCCTTGTCGTGAGTTATCGAAGTGAAAGAACGACCGTTCACGCTCTGCAACTCGTCCCCCAACTGAAAACAAAACGGAATTTGTGGATTTGATGGAAGGACATAATTGAATATTTTTGATAAGGAGTGGCTACCTCGAGTCCGGCTCTTTGTGCGACGGAGTTGGCATCGACTCCTGTGACGTAAATGCCGAGTCCATATTCGGAGCCTCCCCTGATCATCAGTCCCAGATTTTGTCCGGGGTTAATTTCCAAGTTGATGACTCTGGATACGGCCCTGGCCAATTCGTTGCTGGTGGGAGGAGCTACGTTGTTGCCATACTTGTCGTTCCACGTGTAAAATTCTCCCCGAAAATCGGTTCGGTTGTTGGACGTCTTCAGCAAAAGAGTCAAACTCTCCGACTGCTTCAAAACCTAAAGCAAAACATTTCCAACCATTTCAACCTTCACCTAAAAAATAACTCAATTCCTCTTTTAAACACTACAGTCCTACATTTGTTGAAAACACTAAATCCATAACAACAACATTTTTAAATGCATTTTATTTTATTCCTATTTAGTCACAAATTCAATTTTTAAATGCATTCAATTTGAGACGAAAGAAAAAATGACAAGTTTTGGATGCAGTTACATGGCATGAGAAAACTAAATTTCATTTCAACCTAAATGTTTCTCGTCAAAATGTAAAGAGGACAAATCAGGACAGAATTTGAAGCAATATTAAAAAGCTTTCTTCTTTAAAGTTTTCTTCCAGGACTTTGGCCCTACCTACCGCTGGAGAAAGAGATTACAGGAATGGTTGCTGAATTGCCTGAGCAACTTGTGGCTGTTTATCACAGCAGTGCAAGGGCGTAGCCAGAATTCATGGCCTACCTTGCAGCAGACTGTCCCTATCACTGCGTTTTGGTATTCATGGAAACAAAAAAATTAATTTGTGAACAAAGTGGAAAGATGTTTTATAATTTGTTGGTGTGAGGATCGAATGAAAGACGTGAGAATTTCTTTTTGAAGGAGGCAAAGTGAAATTTGAAGTACAAAAATTGAATTAAATGAAAGACCTGTTGTTGGTTTGTTTCCATGGTTGTAAAATGGGGACTTTTGTGAAATGAGTTGGTTAAATGTACCTTGAGAGCGTCTGAGTGTGAAATGGCACTAAAGTCGACTGCGTTGGCTTCGATAATTTCATCGCCCGACTTTAAGCCGAAACGATCTGCGATGGACCCAACCTCCACTCTCCAAATGTACACAGGACATCCTAAACACAAATTTAAATTTTAAATTTAAATTGTAAATTTAAACTTCACGTGAAAGTGAGTTGTGAATAAAAAGAGTTTGGTCTGACCGACGTCGATTCCTCCTTTGATGTTGAAGCCGAAACTTCCGTTGCTTTCTTTTCTCAACTCGACAAACTTCTCAAGACTTTTCTGACTCATTCTCCACAAAAATCATTCGAAATTCTTTTCTTCATTCGAAAGTCAGTCCGTCCAAATTTGGGTGAAGAGTAATTTGTGGAGTGGAAGGAGAGTTGTGTTTTGGTGGAGAAGTGGAGGACTGCAGCAGGAGAGGAGGACTGTTTGGACTGAAGAGATCGATGAGAAATATCGATCGGGCCGCAGCAGTCCGCAAGAATTGGGAAATCTGCACAGGAGGAAGTTGAGTTGGCCTGTAAATTGTGTGTGAGTCTTTGCCAACTTTGCAGCCACACAAAAAACGTTTCCTTTTCCACAATTGGCGGATTGCTCCATTGCGGATTTCTGGGATTTTGTGGCTGCAACGCATGTCAAGTCGTCGTGGTGATTAATTAACTCTTTTTTGTTCGCATGGGGAAAATGGTGGGAGAGAAATACCAAAACCAAATTCACATCAACAACCCCGAAATGAACGACGCACACGAAAAAAAAATCGTCAACGAATTTTGCCACTTGCTCGAAAAATCCAAACAACTCTTCAACCAACTCAGGTCAAATTTCAAATCACTTTTTCACTTGAACTTTGAACTTTGAACTTTGAATGAACTTTTATTTGTTGTGAATATTAGGTGCGTTCCGATCACGGCGGAGGAGCAGCAATGGCAAAGTTACTTTACAAAGTCTTTTGACATTTACACCAGCAAGAGCACCGGGAGATATTGGACCGGAAGTATTGTCTCAAGCGGTGGCAGATCGGGGAAATTGCGTCCAAGATTGGTCAGTTGTATTACCACTACTACTTGAGGACGAGCGACTTGAATTACTTGAACGAGGCGCACAGTTTCTACAGCGCCATCAAAGGACGCGGCTACTTCCAAGTCGAAGAACGCGTCGAGCTCAGGATCAAAAAACTCCGCTACTACTGCAGATTCATCGTCGTCTGCCTCCTCCTCGGAAGATCCTGCCTAGACATCTTCCAAGTATTTTTCTATTTTTATTTATTTTATTATTATTTATTTATTTATTAATTAATTAATTTAAATAATTAAAATAATTTCAGGAGTTGTCAGGGGAGATTGAAGAGTACAGCAACAAGTACGAGCCTGACGACCAGTTGGAGTGGAGCATGGTGTTGACGGAAATAAAATCTTTTGTGCAGGCCGAGTGTTTGTACATTCTCAACCGACCAGACTCCTTTTCTCACAGGCACACACAAAAACACGCGTGTTGTTTTCTTCCTCTCTCTCTCTCTCTCCACAAACATAAACAACACAAATATATTTCCACGGAAACACAAAACAAATCCAATTTAAACTTTTCTTTTCTCTGCCTCCAACAGACTGAAAATGGGCGGGAACGAGCAGCGGCTGCAGGAGGCCCTGATCGTGGGCAACAAAAGCGACCAACTGAAATTCTCAGAACTGTCCATGGACATGTACCGAATTCTTCAAGTTCTCGAAAGGGAAAACAGCGACAGCAAAAACCCCAAAAAATACCTCCTCTTCAGAGCACCCGTGGAAAATATTCTCCTCTACCTCAGCAACGCCTTCGCCAACCTCGAATACAAAAACATCCTCCTCGTCTACTTCTCCGCAGACGGAGGACAACTCTCACAAGGTTTCAATACAAATCTTCTTTATGTATCATATATTCTAACATATATTCTAACATATATAATATATTATATTTCTCAATTCTTCACAGGTCTTCAGACCGCAAAGGAGGAAACCAAACAAAACTGGTAACATTTTAAATTTAAACCGAGAAACTTAGAAAAAGCAAATTAAATTTTGGATTTGTTTTTCAGTTTTTACCCGTGCGACTTTCTGAGTTACACGCGCAAGCCTTTGTGCCTCATCATCGACAGCGAAAATTCTTTTTCGTTCCAACAAGTCTACGAAAAATCCTTCGGCGCGGCTTGTGTTCTTCTTTTGTCCATGCAGGAAGTCCCTTCCGTCATTGGTAAATTTCATTCTTCCACAGTCCCAACATGTCTTTACATGACAACAAAGACAAAGTATACTACGTCTTTGTTGTCATGTAAACCCATCTTCCACAGTCCAAAGAAATGCAATGTACGAAAGAAATTAGTTTTTATTTGAATTGTAGACACGGTGCAAAAAGGAAGTTTGTTCACGTTATTTCTGTACGACCCCATCGCAGCGTTTTGTGCGGTAGCAGGAATCACCATCACTTATGAACTCTACGAACAAACTAACAAAACTTTCAGAAAATTTGCTAACGTCGCAGCCGCATTCATTTCCGGCACTTGTCATGGTAACAGAATTTAATTTATTAAATAAATAAAACTAATTTTAGTATTTGTGGTGGTTGGGATGACAAGATTTGTGATGATTTCAGATGACATTGTGATGGTGATGATGAGCGACGATTTTCTGCGAGAGTTGACATTGCGATACGTTTTCTGTGAATTGTGTGTGCGCATGCGCAAGAACTTTGAGAGTGAAGACAATTTTCCCAAGAGTTTTCCGAATTTGAATTTGACGGTGAAGGTGAGTCAGAGCGTGGCCCACAACGAGGGAATCGGGAAAATGCAGCGAGTCCTCCTCGACATCTGCGACTCCCTCGCCGTCTCCGACTTGTTCTTTGTCGACTACCTCCGCGCCGTCTGACCACAACAAGAAACAAAGCAACGCAAACAAATCACCACATTTCTTAAAATAAACTTTTGTACCGCAGAGCACTCCGCTTTTTCTTTTTCTACTCCTCCCCAAAATAAAAATTCAATCAACTCTCAACTCTCAATTTGGCCAAAGTGGAAATAAAAAAAGTGATGGAAATAAAATGAGAGCGGAAGTGGTTGGCTTGGCTTCTGCAAATGGAAAGGAACGACTAAATGTTTATTTGTACAATAAAAAAATAAAAGACTACAATGCATTTGGTAATATTTCTCTAACGTCATAACAACCAACAATTCTTTTTTTTATATTTCTCGCACTTAAAACTAGTCAGTGGTAATGGTGACATGGACGGATGCACTAAGGTCATAAGAGTTCATAAGAGGTCATGAGAGGTCATTTTGTGTGTGGACGGATCAAGTCACGGGAGGAGTGGTCGTTGGGGCCAGAAGCGTCTTCTGGAGACGCTGCGGATGTCTTTGATGAATGCTTTCAGTTGGTCCAGGAGAGACTTGACTCGGAGCTGCAGCCACTCGTCGATGACGAAGGAGTCGTAGTACTTGCTCAAAGTAGACTTGGCCACCGACTCGAAAGACTTGACGGACTCCAAGTGCTGCATTGCTTGTTGCAGAGGCTCCTGCAGTCGCCACGGAGACGTGTAGTTCCGCTCCACTTGGTACGCAGACAACCAACCCTTCTCCAAACGGTGCTCCTTTATCAAATCCCCAGTCTGCTCCTAAAATGCAAATTTAAATTTAAATTTAAATCAACTCATTCATATTTCATATTTATTTAAGTAAAATGAATTTCAAGTTTTACATTGAGGAAGGCGAGTTGTGCGACTGCGTCGAAGAGATCTTTTCCTTCCCACTGACAGTCGTCCAACTTCAAAAAGTGGCGGTCCACTTCGCACTTGAGCGACTTTCCCAACTCAGACACCGCTGCGTTCAAATTTCCGAATTCAACGATGAAGAGACTCAGAAGAATCGAAGGAACGGAAATTGGAAGAAGTTCGCACAAAACGCTAAAGTGGTCGTAGCGACTCCAACCCGTAATCGCGATTCCACGCAAATTCTTGATCCGCGAATACTCCCGACCCAAAACTTTCAGCTGCCCCCACCATAAAAAACCCATTAAAATAATTCACATGATGAAAGTGAGATAAAAGGTTAGGTTACCCAAGAGAGGTGGTTGAGGGCGTGTCTTTGGATTTGAACTTGGAAGAGACTTTCCCCGAAGGCACCTTTGAAGGCAGAGGCGACCCAAATGTTGGGAAAGACGGCCGTGTACATTGGCCACAAATACGGACTCACCAAATGGTCCACTTCTTCCGTGTAGTCCCAAACCATCAACTCCACGTCGTTCCCTTAACAACCAAACATTTTCATTTCATTTTAACTTTAATTTAATTTAAATTTAATTAAAATTTAATAGAATTAATAATGAAAAAAGAGTGTTAACCGATTCCAGACTTGACGATGTCTTCGGTGTAGAATTTTCTGAGCATGTCGTCCCAAATGATGGATCTGACTTTGTACTTGTCCTTGAGGTACTTGCTCACTTTCATCACGTGGTCCAAAAACAAAGACTTGACGTCGCGTGACTTGCATTGCTCACATTCGCCAATGTGGTAAACTTCGTCACACCCAATGTGCACGTAATTCAACCCCAAATGCAAACTCATCACCTAAACAAACACAAACCAATTTATTCTTTCATCCCATGCCAACCACTAATTAACCACTAATTAATTACATTAAATAAATAATAAAATGACCTGGTCAATCATATTTGTGAGCATGTCGAACGAGGCGTTTTTGCTGGGACAAATTTCTTGCGGATATTCCGCCACTTCCCTCAAATGCGCAAACTTTTCCAATTTCAAGACAAACTCCAAATGTCCGAAAGTCTGAATCAGAGGAATCACCTCCAAATCGTTCTTCTTGGCTAACGAAAGAATCCGCTGAATGTCGCTCTAAATTTAAAAGTGAAGGGTTGTCATGACATTATTATTATGGGATAGATTTGACATTGGAGATGGAGGAGGAAGAACCTTTGAGTGGGCCTTTCCGTGGGAGTACTGCGTGAAGGGGAACATGTCTTCGTATTCCACGAGCAGAGAATTCCCGCCCGCCTTTCGGATTTCCCGGAAGAGTTTTTCGTAAAAGGAGAGTTTGACGGGAGCTCCTTTGAGGTCCAAGTGGACCACTCGGTAAGGAATCTTCACCCTCCGCACCTTCTCCTCCTTCACCAAATCATTTTCAGTCCAATCGGAAGAAGCGCCCTTCAAATCTCTCTCTCCTTCCGCCCCGTAATTCCGCCGTCTCTCTTCGTTGTACTTCAAATGCTCCACGTCTTCGCGGTAGAGACTCTCCATTTCTCGCTACACCCACAAATGTCTTTTACCATCTACTCATATTTCTATTTTAGATTCAAAAGAAAAGAAAAAAAAAAGATTTGTACCTGTGGCTGAGGATGGGGGAATTGTTTTTGGTTCGTTTTGTGGACATTGTAGGTGGTGAGGATGGAGACGACGATGTACAGGAACGACAACGCGATCACCACGACGACCACGCGCTTTAATTTGGTCATCGAAACTTTTTTTTGGGTGGCTTAGAAATGTTGCTGTTGCTGGAAGAGTGGGAGGGGACGGTTTGTGTTTTTGGCGTTGCTGCAGCGGCAGTTGGTGGCCGTCGTCATGATTTGAAGTGACAGGCTGTGTGTGAGTTGTGTGTGGACGTTGCGGAGGAAGAAGCAGCAGAAGAATTAAGAGGAAGTGGTTGACAAAGAAGAAGCCCCGTTGCGTGTGGCAATCTGCGACTTAATTTGGCTGCCAACACCAAAGACCAAACGCATCACGTGACGAAAAGAATTAAAATTTGCGGACTGTCGCTGCTACGGTAACGTTAGGAATTCTGTTACTCCGTCCACCCCAAAGGCTGTGAATGTCCCGTACAGTCAACCTTCCAAATGTCATGTGCCTTTCAGCTGCTCCTCCGCCACACTCTCCCGAGGGACACTTCTGCATCCAACAACAACAACCAAACACCACAACTTGGGCCAGGGGAGGACGAGTTGGACAGGCAGGTGACTCTCAGGTGAGTTGCTTCAACTGCCTTTGCTTTGGGTGGGAAGGAGGAAAGTGCCGCAGGCCAAACTCAAATCTCCGGCCTTCTCCCAACCAACTCCAATCCCTTCGCTAATTCTTCACTCTGCTAATTCTTTTTTCTCATTGCCATCGCAACATTCACTCACACCAAATACCAAAACGACACACCGCCAATAACAATTCTCCTACACCAAATAAATCTACACACACACTTTGTTTCCTTTCCCGTCGAGCGTTGCCATGCCAAAACAGACAAACAATGTCTTCGTGTTCTGCACGTTCTTTGGAACAAGCAAAGAATGAACACAGTCATGGAAACACGTCATGCAAATATACGTACTATAATATTATAATACTGTAGAAATTATTATAATAATAATGTGAATGAAGTGGAGATTATTTGTGATTTGAATGTCTTTTATTTGTCGGAATGATTATTCGAGCAACAATTGAGTAGAATTTCGAAGCGACAGATGTTGATTCTTTGCAGAATTCTTACAACTTTTCATTTCATCACTCTTCTAAATTTACATCTGCAGTACTCTTAAATTTATTCTTATCATTTTATTCTTTTCTTTAATTTAGTATTATTAGTAGTAGTATTCTTTGTTATGACGACGAGCGTTGTTCATCAGTTATTTATTTATTGTTGTTGTTATTTGAATAATTTGACTGTGTGTAGCCATAGTACTTAATTAAGTTTATTTATTTATTTTGAGAAGTATTGTTGTACGTACGAATAATAAGATTTTGATAGAAGAAGAGAATGGATAAAAAATAAAATGCACACGCGCAAAAAGAATTTTTAGTAAAAAATAACAATTTCTTGTGTGTGGATGCGTGACAGCAATTCTTCCGTTCAGTTTTAGTAAGCGTAGTTCAAGTTAACAATTAACAATTCATCTTATTACACAATTTAATTAAGCAGCTACTAGTACAAGTACATTTACCTTCCTTTATACTAACTACATTTATTCTTATTCTTAGTATTATTATTCTCCTTACATGTACAAGTGAGTATTTAGGCCTTCCGCTTTCACCACAGCACCCGCATTCCTCTCCCTCCCTCTCCAGTAGTACCAATTCCTCTTCAGTCACCACCCAACGACAACGCCTAACCAACATTCAGTATAATATCATGTAATACAGTTAAATATGATTCAAGTCTAAATTTGCTTACCTGAACAATTCTGGGGTCTGCCTTGCTGCCTTCTCTAAATTCGTCGAGAGTCAATCGATTGTCGTTGTTTTTGTCCATTTGATTGAAAATTTTATCCACCCGCTTCTGCGGAGTGTTCTCGTCCTCCGCCACCGGTTGCTGACCCTTCAACAAACAAACAAACAAATCTCAATATTCTTACACAAATATTTTCATCTTCTCAATTGTTTCCCTTTTGCAGAGTGGGATAAAAAGGAAGAATAATAAATTTAGAAGGTTGAGAGTTTGAACTTACGACCATTTGGTATATTGCTTCGACTATATTGTACATTTCGTCTCGAGTGATGAAACCGTCGTTGTCAACGTCATAAAGTCGAAAAGCCCCTGCAACACAAAAACAAAATTTAACCTTTTTCTTCGCAAATTCAATTCCAAAATGTATTGCATTTGCAATGCAATACTTGTACAAATCTTTCATTTCATTTACATTTTATTTCCACTTGCATTAATTTTTAAATAAATTTCCAGATTTTTAAATTTTGATGCGACTAAATTTGAAATTGGGTTTGAACTGATTAGAAAGACATTTGAACTCACAATGTAACTTTTCGTCGAGATTTCCTCTGGACGTAATGGACAAGGCTCGGATGAATTCCTCGAATTCGATGGATCCATCCTTGGTAGAAAGAAAGAAAAGAAATGTTACATGAGTGATGCCATGGCAAAGGGTTAGAGAGAATGGAAAAAAAGTTTACATTATTTTCATCAAAGACGCGAAAGACGAGCGACGCAAATTTGGAAGGGTCTCCGTTTGGGAAAAATTGTTTGTAGATCTTGATGAAACCCTGCGAGAGAGAAGAGAGTGAGAAAATGAAGTTGCCATGACGTAGGAATTATTTTTATTTTTTGCTACGAACCTGTTCGGTGAGGAGCCCGTTGGGACAGTCTTTCAAGAAGCCCTTGTGCCTACAAACACAAACAAATAAATATTCCCCAGGAAACCAGACACGAATGATTCTACATGAAAAATGAAATGAAACCTACCATTGACGAATTTCCTTTTCCGTGACTGCGGAAATGTGAAAAAAGCAGAATTAGAAAAGAGGAAGAATAAGAGGAATGTATAGAATATGAGAATATATAGAATATTATGAGTTATAGAAAAAGAGATGGATTTACAGTAAGTGTCGGTGGTGAGCCGATCGATGGTGTCCTGCTTTAGTTTAGAATTTTTTTTGCCCATTTTGATTTTTTTGGGTTAAATTTGGGAATGATGGTTGCTGTTGATGTTTCTTGTTGGTTGAGTAAATGGAGAATGTGTCGAGTTGCGTGCGTCTGCGTCGTCCGTCCGTCTCTTTGCTGCCCGTTTGTTTCCAGACTGAACGTCAACCCTTCGTCTCCATGGAAATTCTTTTCTGGGTCAACTCGCAACTCCAAGCCTTTCCTTCTCCGCAAAAGTCCCGAGCTGCTTCCTTCTCCGCGTCAACCTCCGAAATGAGCCCAACGCCACAACAACTGCTTGCACCCTTCACAACACCCGACACATTGCCATAGCGACTCCAACTCAAATACTCCACACACCAATTTCTCTTTTGTCTCCAACACACAAAACTCGCAAACCGGACTCTTGCGAAAAGCAACCCGAGCCAAGCCAAGCCAAGCCGCAGCCAACGAGTCACCTTCTTCTTTTCCAGTCCCCGGATTTACTTTGCTCAGCTCAGCTCCGCTCCTTCTCCTTTTACTTCTTTCCTTTCCCTACAACCACTACAATCCACGACAAATACAATCAAGAAACGAACGCAGCTCAAAGGCCAACAACTTCACCTCAATCCACTTTCCCCGTCCAATCCCAAATACACCGTCCCTCACAACACAAACACTTTCTTCGCAACTCCCAAATTAAATACTCATCCAACTGTTACGCAAGCAACAACTCCCAAATCATTTCAAAAGCAACTTGGAATTGGTGAGGGACTGTGTAAGATGCAAAAGAGAAAATTACATTCAGACTCATCAAAACATTCTTCTGGAGAGTAATAGTCGCTGTGGCAACTAGCCCACTTTTGTCCAGCAGAACGGTTGAGACAGGAGTCAGGAGAGCGGAAGGAGCGTTGAGTTGGTTGAGAAAAGAAGAAATGTTTGGCAAGAATTGCGTTTTGCGTTGTTGCTGGGGCAAAGGAGAGAAAAAGAAAAGGCGAGTAGTTTGGTTTTCCCCAAAGTCGCATTTATTTGCATTTCTCCTTCCTTCACATTTCGCAGCCAGAAACACAACTCTCCCAAGAGACCCATTTACATTTCCAACCCCTTCCTCCCTCCCCCTCCCTCCCCCTCCCTCCCCACACTCGACTTGACCGAATCTTGGCACTCACTTCCACCCATAAATTACAAAACAATTCGCTCTCTCCCTGCCCCAAAATCCGCTCTTTGTCTACTCACAACTCCAAGTCCAAAAACCTTCCCATCCATCTATCCCATACCCATCCCATACCCATCCCATACCCAACACACACAAATCTTTAAACAAATCACACACAAATCGAAACCATACTTTTGCAAATTTTTGCAATTGTATTTTGTGGCCAAAAGATGGAAAAATAGTTGAGATTGAGAGAAATGTTTGTTGGATACCAGGAAGAAAAAGTTTTTCCCAGCAACGCTCACAAGACTCACAACACAACTACTAGTAGCCTTGTCCTACACTCCATTTTTTTCTTTTCTCCGGCCATTTTTAATGGACAGACATGTTGAATAATTAAACTTAAAAATTGTCATGAATTAATGCAAGTTGCTTTCATTGACACTTTTCTGCTTTTGCTGATGACAAACTGACGACGTTGTCGTGTTGTTGATGTGGTTGATGATGAAACGTATGAAAATGCGTGTAGATTTGTGTTGGGATAGTTGCCATAGTGAGTGGAGTGAATGGAGAAATAAATGCGGATTATTTGGATGAGAAGCAGGGCAGGAATTGACTACGTGGAGCGATAATTTTTTATTCGGTGATGATTTCGGAGGAGGATGCCAAGAGACAAAACTGGGAATGTGCAGGCGACGTTGTTTGTTTTGTTGCGTTGGTTACGTTCGTTCTTTGGGTTATTTGTGTGCGTTCAAGTTGTTTGATTGTGGCATTGGCGACTTTGTGAGTTGAGACTTGCCATGGGAATTGAAGTGCAATTGTATTTTTAATCTCACTCGCTCCTTCCACACAACAAAAAACTCAGCCACAGCCAAACAACAAACAACTCACGTGCCCTAAACATTCCTCGCCAAAACAAACTTCTGCCCTCAAGTAGCTATGCCACCCAATCACAATTTTAAAATAAATTCCTTTTCATTCCCTCCTCAACCAAACACGAAACAGACGTAAAGACGTTACCCGTAAACACAAATGTCTCGCGCACTTCATGCAAAAAAGACGCCACAACGTGAAAAGAATTTCTCACACAGAAACATTTTTGGCAGACGAAAACGTTTTATTTTTCGTTTTTTGAAAGGCTCAAGATAATTATATTAGGAATAATTATTTGAATAATAATAATAATAATAATAATATTGCTTGGGTAATTTGATATTACAATGTTGCTGTTGTTGTATTTGTAGAACAATAAGAATAATAATAAAGATAACAATTCTAAAAGGAGAGCAGCGTTTTGTGTTTGGAGTTGCTCTGACGACGCGTTTACCTTTCGAAGTTGGTGACGAGTTTTTTTCTGTTGTTGAGGAGTTCGTAGAAGGGGGAGTGTGAGATGGATTGGGTGAGGGAGAGGATCCAGTCGTTTCTTTCTTGCACGGTGGCTGCGGACATTCGGTAGACGCTGTGCTTGCCCTCCACGACTCTTCCGTCCGAGTCGGTTTTGCAGGCTTTGATGACTTCGCTGCCGATGGCGTAGATTTCGAAGCAGTTGACTTTGCTTTGGCTGTTGGACTCGCGCACGCCCACGTTCTCCAAAGGGATGATGCCCCGCGGCTCTTTGTCCGTCGTGAACTCAAAATAATACAAACAATTGTCGTTCAAAATGAACCAACGTCGTTTCCAGGTTTTGTAGCGCCCGCCCTGCTTCCACAGCCACCCCTCTTTGTCCGGATTGAAAAACGTGTGCATCAAGTCGTTCCCGTCGTCTTCCGGAATTTTGAAAGGCTCCGCTTGAATCGAATTGTACAAAGAAGTCAAAAGGTCGCGTGGTAAATCCCCCCCGTTGTTGATCCCCCGATTCATCAAAATAAACTGATCCACACTCGGCTTCTCCTAAACCAACAAAACAAAATAAATTTACTTCTTCATTCTAAATATATTCAATACTAAATATTCAATACCATTTCAAAAATACGCCTCCTTTGTGTCCAAATTTGAAATCATAACAGACCTAATCATGTCATGATCAATTCAACGGAGGTTAATTAATTTAAAGAAAGCAACTAAAATAAATTTTGAAATCAGAAAAACAAGAAGGGACTGCAAAGGAATTTCATTTAGGAATAAATTACAAATGACTGATGCAATTTCAGACAAGCTGAGAAAAATGAATGAATTTGTTGGTGACTATAGAAATATAAAAATATTGACAATCTCTCCAGTCCAGTCCAGTGATAAATAAAATGCTATGAAATGAAAAGCACAGCCTTCAAAAACTTTGTGCCACCATTTGTTGTTAAGGTTGTTGAAATAAAAAGACTTGATGAGAGTTGTGAAGAAGAAGAAGAGGAATTTGTTTACCTTGACGGAGGGGTTGTGTAGACTTGTGTTGAGCATGATGATGGCAAAGCTGAGGACGTAGCAGGTGTCTGTGTTGGTGAAGATGTCTGGATTTAAAGTGCAATATCTCTGCGCAAAACATTCCATCATTCGGTCGATTTTCTGAGCCTCCCCAGGCAAACGGAAGCTCCACAAAAATTGTCTCAAAGCCTAAACAAAAATCATCAAATATAAATCTACAAATAAATTTATTTCTAAAAATATTTGTATACCTGGACGAGGATGAGATCTGTGAAGTCGTGAAGGGCGACGAAAGCTTTGAGAACGGCCTCGTTGAAGTCGTTCTTCTCCCCCAAATAATCCCCAATCGCCGTTTTGTTCAAACCTTCCCCTCGGTACAAAAACTGAAAAAACAAAAAAAAATCTTGTTACATCTTCCCTTTTCATTAACATCGAACATGTCTGTCTGTCTGGGGACGCGGGAAAAGTTTGTCCTTGATGTGGCCTGCATGTTGTTGCGTGTTAGTTTTAATATTTTGTGTATTGTGAATTAGTTTGGTTACCTGAGCAACGTCTGAGGATGTCATGGAGAGAAGTGCGTTGAGGACGAGGAATTCGATTCCTTTTTTGGGGTCCATGTTGAACTTTTTGCAGCCCAAACTCATCAACTTGTTGATGTTTTCCTGCTTCGTGTTGTCATTGTCGCTGTTCACGCTGAGATTATCGTTCTCGATTGTTGCCAGGGGAATCGGAATCTTCTTTTCCATTTCTTTGCTCACATTGTCGATTTCCAGCTGCAGCTGCTCGATTTCCTTCAAAAGCTCAGACTTCCGCTTCCGAATCTCCAACAGCAACTTCTGCTCTTCCTCCGTCAAATCTGAAACAAATCAAATAACAAAACTATCACAAATATACACGCAACAAAGAACTGAAGTGAGTCAAAGGAAGGAAGGGATTTGTCTGAGTTTTGTGATTACAAGAGATGATCGTTTCATCGTCTCTGTCGAAAAAGTCGTCGACGCACGTCTCCAAGAGCTGCATCTTCACTCCACTCACACTGACTAATAAGCTCCAAAAATATTTCCTCTTGTCTTGCAAAAATAATTATTTCATTTTCTATTCACTAAAACATTTCCCGTCACAGTCCCATGGCACCTACCAAAATATTTCATACAAAACTGCACTGCACTTTTCAACCTTTGAGGAACTCTTTGGAAAAGTGCATCTTGTCTGAAACTGTGTTGAGCTGCGAATGATTTGACGACACAGAAAGTGTGTCACTCACTCACTCAACGTTTCCCAGGCAACTGTCACCCACAACACAACACCCAACCAAATGCCAAGGACCAAAACGACAGGCAATCAAATCACACCAACACAACCAACCAATTTGCAAACTGGAAATGGTCACATGACCAAATGCCACAGCCACAACTCACCAAAGCAACAAAAAACGAAACACTTTTTTGAAAATGAGACGCATTGCTCTTTGTTCGTGTTTGAGTTGAGTGAGTTGAGTGCGTTGAGAGAGTGGCAGAAGAGACTTGGAGGGCAGGAGTTTGTAGACTGAGGAAGGAAGAGAGAAAGGGACTGCTGAAGGGTCTCTCTCTCTCTCGTGCAACGCCTGACTGCGACTGCCTCAAAGGAAAAAGGTCGGTCGTTGCCGTTGCCTGTTTAAAAATCTCATCTGCCAAATTCCGGCGAGGAGGAAAGGAACGGACGGAAGGGAAGTCTCGTGGAATAAAAAGAAATTCCTCCACTTGCAGCTTGTGCACTTTTATGACCAGTCCACGCACCACAACCACTCCCAACAAAAAGAATTTTGGACAGCAACAGGAAAAACCGGACATGCGAATGAAAGAATGAAACCACTCACTGACACAATTCGTGTCTCGAACTAAATAACTGCCAGTGCCATAACAACCGCTCCACTTTTAACAACTAGCATTTTACTAATAACATCCATCAATGACGAAGTACAAAGGAATAATGAGGAATGCTTGCATGTGAAATGGAATGTTGTAAAAAGGAGAATCAGCTCAGAATAGCGATAGATAGGAGAATTAATAATTGAGAATAAATGGAAATGGAATATTGGACTAGGACGAGAGAGACATTTATTTGGTGTGAGTGAGTGAGTGAGTGTGAATGGAGTTGCATGGAAAGAGTCGGGTCTGGTGTGGTGTGGTGGATGGAAACAGCTGCCGTATGAGGCAGGAGGGTGTTAAGGATATAAAAAGTAGATGGTTGTTATAGGAATAGAAGAATATTGTTATGGAGATATGATAAAGATGGAAATAAAATGTTGGAGAGGAAGTGGTGGTTGGAGAGGAAATGAACATCTGTCGCTCTTTTGTTACTCAAACTCCATTCACTCACTCTTCCGTTTCTACAACAACACATTATTTATTCCTCATACCTTACGCAACCATTCCCAACTCACAACATCCACAATCTCATCATAATATATCACCTTATCAACTACTCCAATCTCATTCGCTCCACAATTAATACATAAATAATCATAATAATCCTCCGCACAATTTTCTTTTCATGCCTCATTCGGAATTCTCTGAATTATTGAAATATTTCCAAATATTGACCACCATTCAACACCAATCGCCAATTTTGCGAAATAAATAACTAAACAGCGTAAATATTTTTGAAGTCCAAGAATGAAGAATGAATGAAGCACATGAAACATTCATTTTCATTTCACAAATCAAAATTCAACTAAAAATCATTTCCTGCATTGAAAAGTCTTTTCTTTTGTCTTCACATTAGTCATCAAAAGATGAGGTCAATTTGTAATGGTACAAAAGTTTGTTGGAAATGAAAGGGGAATGTATGCGGAAGTACGCTGGTTGCATTGACGACGGAATGAATTAATTTTACATATTTTGGAAGAAGGAGGTTTCTTTCAGAATTACCTCCGCCACGTTACGCCATTTTTTTAATTAACTGCCTCTTCCCGAAAATCGGTTGTCAATGGCATCTCCGTCGTGGTGTTGCAGAGCTGATTATTACTTACGAGTAATACACTCCCCAAGCCTCGTCAATGTAACGATTTATTTCTTCAATAAACAGTTTGTTAGAAGAACTAAACCAAAAAGTAACCATGGACGCATCTTGGTACTCCCCAAATGTGAGTAATCCGCATTTAAAATGTCAACTGATTCCAGATTGACCCTACAAACCAGCAGTTGACAAAATTCACCGTGTTCACCCAAAATAGCAAAATAGAAAGAGTAACAGGGTCAGACTAATCCTAATTAACATCATCGTTCCCTCAGCAACACAACCATGGCAGTTAATAGTCAACATCAAAATCAGTTTCAATTTGCGTGCAGCACTATTATATTTCTTAATAAAAATGATCCCGGTTTTAAAAATAAAATGCAACTGCACTGCACAAGCTGTCCCTTTTCTTATCCTTTTTGAAACACTTTTTTGGTTGTCATGTAAATTCATCTTGGCAAGAACCCAATTTAATGTTTACCAAATGTTTACCCAAATGATAAATACAACAAAGAAAGACGAATGGGACAAATCTTAGTTTTTATAAAATATAAAAATATTGACAATCTCTCCAGTCATAAATCTCTCTTTTCGTTTGGAAAAATATAAAAATATAAATAGTTAAAATAAAATAGCTCGAATAAATAGTTTTATGGTCTGTTGGGGAAATTAGCTTCCTAACTGACTTGACTATAAAGCTTTGAACTGAACTGAATTGACGCCAATCTTCAACTTTTTTTAGCAAGAATGAAATGGTCAGTTTTGTTCGGATTTGAATTAATTAACAATTAGCAACTTATTTCATGCTTTTCTATTACTTTTCATGCTACATTTATAGTCTAATGTCCCTACGTCTTAATTATGAGTCAGTCAGTCTTAAATTTTATTTCTCATTTTGTACTTGACTGACTTTGAATTATTTTGTACCACAATCACAAAAGACAAATTTTTTGTCCCAAGACGTGAATGACAAGATTTGAAAGAAGGAAAGAAGTGAAAGATGTTTGTACTGACCTCTGGGTGGAATTATTTTCTGCAAAATTTGTTTTGAAGATTTGACAATTTCACTCGATTTCGACATTTTATTTACATTTTTAGAGATTCAACAGAAATTCGAACGAGGCGCCTTCGCCACTTGCCACTTCCTTCTCTTCACATTCTTCTTCAACTCACACAACATTCTCAACAACAACGTCTCCAAACCAAAACAACAACGTCTCAATCTCAAAACAAACGAAAACTCTCATCTCCTCTTTGTCTTTTCCAACGCCGTATAATATTATCTCGTATCTAGAGTAGTAGAGAGTACAGCATTATTATCACAACTTTTACTGTTTCAAATTTTCAAAAAAACAAACCAAAAACAGAAATGATGAAATAGTAAACCGGTCAACACCGGCTGTAATGAACAACCAACTTTGGTAATATTTAAAACAAAATTGTTTAAGATTATTTTGAAAACTTGTAAAATTTGACTTGAATTTCGTATGAAAATTTAGATTTGCATTGCTCAGAGGCATTCACTTTACGTATTTTATGCTGGTACTGATACAAAGAAATATTGAAATGGCGAAAGGTAATGAAGAAGGTGACCGATAGACCCCATCTTCGCAAATTTCAAGTCTCGTTATCTCAAACCGTTCTTCAGTTATCGTGCTAATCGTGCATACGGACAGACGGACACACAGACAGAGTCAAATCATATAACAAATTCGTTTTCGTTGTTAATAAATTAATTTATTAAAAGAACCCTATAGGATTTAGACGCAATTCTGGCCACTTCAAACAGTAAAATGCAGATTTTATAGTGTAACTCCTTGGCC
>JABASD010003139.1:0-21720 GCA_019776165.1 Pogonognathellus flavescens
ACAAGTTTTGATCAATCAAAGTCTGCTGGAGCCGGTCCATCAACATCAACGGGAGGAAAACAGTGCTCTGGAGGCAAATTAAAAGCGGATCCTAATGCTCCACATAATATGGCGACAAGATGCATTTCCACCGACGAACAAACGGACGACGATTTTGACATTAACGAAGCAGTGACTCCTTTGCCTTGTTGTGTTCCGAATTGTGAAAAACTTCAGATGCCATTCACTACTTATTGTCTTGCACACATTACGAAGGTTTTTAATAGTTTATTGTACAGTCATTTATTACACTGAATATTTGCAAGATTATTTTACTAATTATTATTATCAACTTTGATTTTTAGGACAAAAAGCAGAGAATGTTCACGAGATGTGGAGATCTCAAAGGTCAAAACGGACCTTGTGATATACCGGTTCTAATATGGGAAGAAGAGGAAGGATGTCCGTTACATTGTGGAGAACTCCCTCCAGATCTTCCCATGGACGAGGAAGAAAAAGAACGTATTATAGAAGCAGAATCAAAGCAGATGATCTCAGTTAATGATGAAGGGAAAGCTGTGGAAACTTTGCTTTTTTGCCAACTGTCTGACATGGAACACCTTAATCAAGAATTGGAGAATGTCCTGCAGTCTGGGTATTTGTCCACCGACTCAGAATCCGATCAAGACTCTACTGATGATGAAAGAAAACTCCCACCTCTAAATGAAGAGGCATATCTCAATGATCCTGACGATGACATTGATGATTCATATTTCGACAAAAGACATGACGATGATATTATAGAAGAAGATGAAGATTATGGCCAAGAAATTTCAGAGGGTGAAATTGATGAAGAAGAGCAAGATCTCAACGTTGACGAGGATGATCACGAGGAGGACGAGGAAGAGGAGGAGGAGGACGACGACGATGAAGCCATCAGCGAAACAAATGATCAAGATTTGGATTTAGATGACGATGATTTTGACGAAGACGATGACGATTAAGCTTGATGGCGTTGATGGCCAAGCAGCGATGGCTTATTGTAAGTGTCTGAAAACGTCTGTATTACTTATTTAGTATGTACGATATCAAACTACTATACCTGTCTATTTTGATTGAATAAAAATGGTGGTTTACAGTAAAATAATTCGTTACCCGTAATGTGTGTAAAGTCCTACAATAAATGCAAAACATAAAAATATTATCTGTCCGATTTATTTTGTCAAATGCATGTAGGTTATGTTACATCGAGTAGGTTGAAGATATTTTGTGTACCTATATAGAAGGCATGTGAATCATGTGATAGACTCTATTGCAGAATTAGGACAGGATGAAGTAACATAAAGTTGCATATTAGTACGCGTATAAATGGAGCATCTATTCCATGGCCATGCCATGGATGGACATATTTTAAAAATACTGATCCGTGTGGACATTTCATAAATACAGCTTAATTTAGCAGCGTAATTATATCTATCTGTGTCACAATCGGAATGTTATACATAAATATGTTCTAGATAATCGTAGCTACTAGCTAGTAATAAAATATATTGATCGAAGAATGATGATGATTTTGCAATCTTAGGTTCATATCATATAGGTTTTAATTGTGTTCTACTTAGCAAGCAATTTAATAACAAGCTATTAAAATCCTGTCTCAAGTATTTGTAAAAGTATTTAGAATTTTCAAACATGAATTCATGCTAAGAATCTTGTGTATATAAACGAGCCTTTTCAATTCAAAAGTTCATTCGTCAATCACTCGTCCACTCGTTGTTTAATCTCTAATTACAGATATCGTGGAAACATCTTTTGTCCGTAGTTGTAAGTTTACCGTTTAGAAATACGCACAATAAGATAAATTATCTGCACTTCACAGAGACAATAACTAAGGTAAACGAATCTGTCACGAGTTTGACATATATCATAATAAACTGAGCCTTAATATTTCTTTGTTTTTCATAATACTGATATAAAATTGAAGTGATGTCAATAAACTCTAATAAATTCTTTTTATTTAATTCTAGATGGGCAAAATCTGTCTATTGCTCGCAGTCTGTCTGACTGTTCATCTCGTCTCCGCAGAGAAAAGTTACAAGCATGGACCATCCGTTCGTCAGGCTGCTGAAGAGCGTGGAATTCATATGCCAGAAGCGGAGACAATGGACTCTTATCGTGTCAGACGTGCCTCTTTGATGGAAGCAAAACATTCTCAATACAACAAGCAGAAACGTAGTGCTGGTCATCAAATGGATCCACATGGAAAAAGGCTTAAACGTTCCAAGAACCAACACCATCCTGCAGCTCCACATTATAAGTCTGTTGCTGATTCAAGTGTCCATCACGGCCTCCACAAACGTTCTCCTGTCAAGGTGGCCGAAAAAGAGTACAAACAAAAAATCTCACCACCAGCGATGAAACACGAAGAAAAACGATCTGTGCAAGTGTTGAACCCACATATAGAAAAACGTTCACTCAAACTGATTAAACATGCTGATGAGAAGCGTTCCATCAAAGGGGTGAAACATTACAAAGAAAAACGCTCGTCGCAAAATAAGGTGTCTGATCACATGAACGACATCATAGAGAAACGAGTTGAAAGCGGCGATCATTCTGACAAGAAAAACTAAATTTCTCTAAATCAAAATAATATTTTATCATTTATTATTATGTTTAAACTGTAGACACTCTTCTCTATGAGGATAATACACATTTATTTCTTTATGTAATTTACAATCTCGTACACAAATTTCAGCCTCACTAGAATAATCCAACAGTCAGTATCATCATTGACTTAAAAGCATGCCATTCTTTTACACAAACATTATATTTCTGTTATTCACTGTAAATTGGTCCAATTTTATCAAAAAACAACCAACATGTATTATGCTATGCAAATTAAACTTTAATGTGACAATAAATCAATCTGGATTTTAAAACTTGTAAAGATCATTCTTCTTTGTTGTGGATCAAATATCATTTCCTCTTCCAATGTAGATTTACCTTCTATGAGAATTTGCCTTGAAGCGTCCTTTACCTTTGCTCGTGAACGTAACACTTAAAGATTCATTTCTTACAGTTCATCGCAATAGCTTTTTGCATAGTGTACATTCATACACCTAATTAAAAAATGGAACATCCAGTAGATTTAGGTAGACACGGAATTGCAAACTGCATTAATTGATTGAATGTATTATTTTTTGCAACAAATTCGCATTTAATTAATTCGTCTCAACTCGCTGCATAACTATTACATATTATAATTATAATATCTGCTATAGAATAAAATTAGAATGCTTTTAATGGCGAGAGAAGATCTGCATAATGCATTAAAGTGTATATTATACGTAAAGTTCCGTGTAAACTTGATGAAGTCCATTTTCATTACCACTATTCCAACTGACACAGAAATGTCATAATTGAATCCAAACCTGCAATTAATAATTTACAACAGACAACATTTACTGCAGACATTTCATGCAATCAGTAGTAGGTACCTGCATACTGAAAAGAGTTCTGAATTCTGAATCTTATAGCAAAGAATATATTCTTGACCACCTGCCACCTTGATACAATTCTACAATGTATATATGAAGACATAAAATCTCATTGATAAATTACAAGCAATACTAAACCTGACGATCATAAAAGCAAAACCAGAGAATTTCATGCTCCCGAAGCCATAACTAAACATGTCATTCTCATTCTCGTGTCTCCATAAAAATCATTAATATAATTTTACATCGCAATTCTCCCAAACGTGGTGCTCCATCATTTCCAAGTGTGGTGTTTGATGTGTGTAATAATCACACGAGTTAATGAAAAGAAGGCGGAAGAATTGTACATGAGCCCATCGAAAACTAACAAAGCTTGTACGGGCGGCAGTAACTCACGAAGCATACAATAATAACTCTTCTGTAGTACCTCCACATTATTTTCTGCCCCAATGACTTATATCACATCTCACACAGTGAAGGATACAGCCAACAGAATATTTTGTCAATTCATAAAGTGGATATGGAATACTTTTACACGCATAACATACTTCTGCTGCAAAAGCGATACATGTAATACAATCAGGAGGGATATGCCACAAATGGCAGACTCTCCATGCAGGCAGACTTTTACACACGACACGCTGATGTTACATCACGTTGCATAACACAAAGGCTACAGACACCAAACCTATACAGAAAACAAAATGAGTCGATGAACATTGATAAGTTAAAATGTAGAATAACCACACAGAGTTACATTTACTTATACTACTACTACAAGATCTCACACAGTCAGAGAGACGTCTTATTGTGTTGTATCTGTAGGTTATTTCATTTCTTATCTATTTTGTGCAATCTGCCAAATACGGAAAGAGAAATCGAGCTGTCTGCTGCTATAAGTATACCATCGTCATCATCAATGTATGTAAGCTATAGTAAGATCAAGTCCAACTACTTTACCCATTCATCCACATTAGGACTATAGTGTCATGTAATGTAATGCCATCCGTATACAATACAAGCATAAAATTTAATATTCTTTTACAGATACTTATTACATAGACAAACAGCTTCTTGTCATTTCATTGTAGTCTCATTCGTATAGCTCCATCCATTTACATTCTTTCAGCGTACTACACAATAAATACATCAGTGCATTCCTATCTATATGGAATAGTAATGTTTGTAATACTATCTCTGTGCATTGTATTAGGCTACATAAAATAATATTGGATTCTTTGGATGTATGCGGATATTTAGTGTTAAGTATTAAGTTTTAACGTAGTAATTTGCAAGTACATAGAGAGTGTAACGTTGAAAGTTTCTAATCAGAATTCATTTCGCTTTGTTTACATTTCTCATAGAAAATAATAAGACGATGTGTGCAAGTAGGATGAATGCCTAATTACTTTACTATTCATCAGCAGCCTAAATACAATTACTAACCTCCGTGAGTAACAACGTGCTTGAGAATATTATACCTATGAGTGAAGTGAGCAGTCTTTGTGAATGTTAACGATACAATGAAAAATATTGTTTCACTTTCAGTAAGATGTGCACAGGTACCTAATTGAAAACTAGATTTTGTCTCCCTATAACTCTTAAGGAATGTTTGTAACTTAATTCTAGTTACATCATTAAGATTTTAGGCAAGAAAATTTCAAAACACCACACTAGTCTTAATTAATGAGTCTGCAGCTGCACTATCACCCTTTATAAAAATCGCTTCTTCAATATAGCTCATTATAATTACTTGACAGTTGACATTTGTTTGCTCGAATCGATAGCAAAAAAATTAGAAAATAAGTAAAGAAATGAAGTTGTGTGAACTCACAAGTGTCACTTTTTTTACTTTCAAATTAAATTGAACTAACAAATATAAAGACTGTGCTAACATTATAGGATTATGGCAATGAATGTTTCTCTATACCTATCATTTTTTTGCTCATAATCACTACTCAAAATCTTAAATAGTTGCATATTTTGGAATTTATCCAGTCTATAGTCAGGTTAGGAATTTCATGCATGCTAACACTGTGACATACTTGTATTATTATGGTATATCAGTATATCTATAAAATATAAACAGGGGACAATTTCTTGCATTATGCCATATATACACATGTGATGACAAGATTTCTGAGGTCCTTTATATTCTAACGCACACAGCACTTCAAGCTACATAATCATTTTCCATAGCCCTGCACAAAAGGGATTGTCAAAACGCTTAGAAACCTGATGCTAATGTGTTTATTAGTCAATTTCCTGTAAATATTAACCCAAGTCGGGACTTTACTCCCATGTTGTTGTTTACTCACTGTTAAAAAGACATGTCACTTGCCCAACAATTTTTTGGGTAGGTTCACACACACTATGTACACGTGCAGTGAGTAAGTTCTCATGATCATGTGGTGACTGAGGAGAATGAAATTCGTGAGCTATGAGAGCTTGCAGTAGTAAATATAATTAAATAATTGTGTTTGCCTAATGTCTTCTTCTTTTTGTGTACCACTTACTGCTCCCAACGTTTGTGTGGTCATTTCATGTGTCTTCTACTTTTGCAGGCAATTCTAATTGTTTGCACTCTCATGCACACTCACACATTCCGTTTTTTATACATCTAAAATGTAATGCAATATTTTATTTGCTAGAACACGTACCGATGTACCTGTAGCCCTCATCATCACAGTACAAACACACTCATGATTTTACCGTATTTTCTTCTCAGGTAAAATATGAATTATAATTAATTGATGGGGAATTTCTTTGAGTAATCCTAATATGCAAATAGAAGACTTTTACTAAGGCAGTAGTGGTCCTATGGCGGTGGTGTCTGGTGTAGTTCGAGTAGACGTTAAATATTTGCTATACAATTAAATCTTACGCAAAGTAAAAACGTGGTGTGGTGGTAATTACTCCAAACTCATCACATAGGTCTATGGGATTGGGATGGGACGTAACATGAAATTGTGTTTGTTGAAATTACCCTGTAAAATTAGTTAAAGCAATAAAATGTCATCACCAAGTTGCAAATTCGTGTTTTTGTGAGTGAAAATTACTTTATTCACCGCAGTAATAAAATGAATTACAGTATTTAAAGTGAATTAACGTAGGAACATAACATACCCACCTTGTGCAGACAGATATGCTGGTAAATACAACGGCTACTCATTTCATATGTAATTACATTTATGTAGGTGTACAGTGTAGAACTGAAAGTAGGCATTGAAATTGAATTGCTACACAAATAAATCAATAAAGTATAATCTGAACGTGAGTAGAGACACAGAGATTTGCCTTCTGTCTTTACTTCAGCTATTAAATCTTGTCTCAGGGTTTTTACCATTGCTTACACTTAACTTAAAGGACAAATTGTATATTATACTGGTACCTACATATCATTAGTAGCTACTTTTATAGCCAGTTTATTTTGGACCTCATCTTCAGGTAGCGTAATATTAAAAAACTCAACACATGTACATATTTTAACTCCTGCAGCAGTCAACGACTAGATCACTTTGATCAAACAACGTTAAGTATAAAAAAGTTAATAATATTTTTTACAATTATTGCGATGTTTCATCTGTACCTAAATAGTCATTAATTATAATTTCGTGCAGTAATACTTATTTTTCTTCTGTCTGTACAATTAAAACAAAAATATATATTTATTTGTAGTATTCGTTAATATTTAATTAAACAGACTGCTGTATTTTTGTAGTTTCATTATCCTTGTGTGGTAAGGTATAAGATTTATGTGCAGACTGAGCAGCAGTACATTTACACTTAACTCTCTAGTTCTCTTCTAGCTTTGTATTTTAACTCTAATTCTAATAATACCTACTGTAGATTACATCAGTGATGCTTGATTAATATCATTCGGTCCTGTGTAATAATATCCCTTAAAAGTGGCAGGGATGATTTCAAATCCACTGCCACTTGAGCTTTCCTGTACTATGGGCTCACTTGTAAAAGATTTTGACAGTGCTGACTGTTGTGGTATCACATTCAAACTTCTAGGAGCACTATAATACGGAGATGTTAATATGGGTTGTGTTTCAAACAAAGGTTGCCTATGAGAAAATGATGAGATATTCGGAAGAGGTGGAGGACTGCTTTGGCTTATTAAAGTTCTGGGATTAATTGTTTCCAGGGGTTCCTCTTCTGGTATTTCTTCGGGATATTGCGGAAGATAGGCAGATGATGGTCTATAGGCAGAAGATGGTTTATAGGCAGAAGATGATGGTAAAACCGGAAGACTGATCTGAGTTGGGGGTGGAGGAGGCTCGCTTTGAATTGGTTCAGCCGGAATTGAGGATGGTGGAGTGTTATACCCGTAAGCACTTCCATAGCCACCTTCTTTCGGAACTAAAATATTATTTTTTAAAAAGTACACTGTGGGTTTCAGAGTTTTTGAAGATTTGTCCCGATTGTCTTGAATGTTGAATTGATGAGTGTTTTTTGCAGGGAAGACGTACACAGTAGTTTTGCGAGGAGGAGTAGGCGGCTGCTGCAGTGTAATCTCGTGTTTGTAATTGTAGGCCGGAGGAGTTATAAAAATGATTTGTTTGATGGGCTCCTTGGGTGTCTCAAACGTTGGTCTTATTACAACAGGCTCCTTAGGCTCGTCGTAATCTTTTGCAAATTTACAATAAATCTGCCGTTTATCTCCTCCTCCGTAACCTCCACTTCCTCCGTAGCCGCCAATTTCATTGCTGTTTTGACTACCACCGTCGTTTCCATCTAAACAGTGCTGTCGCCATAAGTCCAAAGCTTTGTTTATTTCGTCTTCATTCAATTCTCTATCGCCTGCCTCCGCTGAATAGGAACAGAGGAGAAACGACAAAGTAAACTGAAAAAAAAACAAAAAAGCATGATACCAAACAGCATGATGGAACAATCTATATTATCTACTGTGTAATTATTATATATCAGGCTGACAGAAAAGTGACAAATGTTAAAGTATGCAATTATTATTTTTTAAACTCCCAATAAAAGCGAGTTTTGGTTTGAACTTTACACCCAATTCTTTGAGTAATCTCAATTTTCTCAACCCATCATCCTCTATATAGATCTGAAAAATGTATCTAACGATTTCAATCAATCTAGTAGAAGTTTAAAAAATCTTGAAGATACTTACCAATCGAAATAAAGCGTTTATTTTCATCGTCCTGAGATTTTGTAAGAGTGACTGCACGAGAGGCAATTTGACATTAAACTAAAAATGATTCATTCGCCACACACGACACAAAACAACAAAACGTTCTTCTTGATAAGAGAGCGAACTCTTATATGAGACTGAAGAAGGGAGACTTGAAACACTTCTTATCTCTTACTCACTCCGCACCCAATGCTAAGCAATAATGGTTGTCTCACAACTAAAAAGTGTTGGGAGAACGTCTGAATTTGGCAGTAAAGACAATGATGTATTAATGTGCTCTCGTCACAGAGAACTGCAAGACATTTGATCTTCGTCTTAAGTTGAAATAGGCGAATGTCGTAATTGCATTGGCCCTGAAGTCCGTATAATACAAAATCCACAAAGACCAGGAGTTCTTTCACTTTTCTTTTGTGTGTTGCCACTAATCCCGCGATCTGACAAGACAACTCAACTTAATGTGTTACAATGCTAATAGCTCGTCTCGTCACGTCAAAAACTAAAAGCCTTAGGTAATGAAATGACAATAATAAAACAATAAATGACAAAGCACCCAACAACACAGGTAGATCCAACGTGTATAATGTCACTGTGTGAAATGCAATTGCAATAATTGTGAGACAAGACAAGTAGACTTTAGACAAGCACACCCTACATCCCAACAACAACAGTGGGCGACAGCACAATTTAATCGCACTGTGATTTACTTCTGAGACTTTATAACACACAAGAAAAAGCGAGTTGAGACAACTAGACAAGCCAGGTGAGATTCAGACTCAGTGTTGCTTTTCTGCACACGTGAAACTAAATACGTCTGCTAATGCTAAACCTAAATTCAATAATGAGAATAACAAAGGTAATAATAGTTCTAGTAATGACAATGACGGTGGAACTACAATGGGAGAATTCTTTGTCTATATACAGTAGAATTGAATTGCACTTGTTTTGTTACTTATTACTCCTTGGGCCAAAGTCAAATTACGAATGAGCCAATGAGTCCACTTTTGCGTGTGATTGCATCAATATTCGTCAAGAAATAAGAACGAGATAGACAGATGAATATGTTATAGCACTTATATTATATTCTGTATACAAACACACTTACACACAGGACACACTGACACACACACACAGAGACATATACAAAGAACAAGGAGCCGCTTGTTCATATCATCCAACTTTAACTAACAACCAACACTCATTCAATAATCATTTTCGCCTACTAAAACTTAAAGGTATCGCTCATGCCTCTCTTCTTGTGTCTTATATTCACAAATGCACAAGTCAAATCTATATTTTTGCAATTCACTATAATGCACATCTACACAAGTCACTTCACTCGCTTCTCTCAGGTAGAAGTCTCATTCAATGTTTTTCATTCAAGCGGTGTGCCTACTGCAAAATCATATTCTCTTTTACAGGGCTACTTATACCTGAATTCTCCCATTTAAACAGAAATTAACCTTACACAGTATAAACAAGATTTGTCAGTAACATTCTATCAGAAAATTTTATATTAGATTATTAAACAGTTCTATTTATCAGAAAAACATACAATTTTCATACTATAAATTTTTAGATAAGTATTATTAATGTTTATCTATGCTCATGTTCAATTAAGTTACGAAGCAAGATCAAGATCTGCTTCTTTCATATTAAAATTAAAAACAAATATCATTAATAGTTTTTATAGGCGTGAATAATATTTTACAAAATCATTATGAGATGCACATGATGGATATTAACAATATCAATAAGTCGTGTTTGGTTTAGTGAATTAAGTAAAGTAGTGTATGGGTGGATTTTAAAAAATGGAAGAGAGTAATGAAATGCCTTGTAGCTGAGGTAATGAAATATTAAGTGTATAATGTGCTGAAAATGTTGAACAACACCTTTTGAGTTGCACATTGTTTTTCTGTACAAGTAGACTCTTTCTAAGCAATCCCTCTACACACGCGTAAAAACTATCTTCATATAATTACTATCTTCTCATCCTTACCAATTTCTACATAACTAGTACATCCGAGCATTTTTATACATAAAACATGTATGGCAAACGATATGTTTGATTTGCTACACTAACCAATTACATTGTACCTACCTGTGTGTATAGCACTACTAAATAAACGTCCATAGAATATTATTTTCTTGTCTTAACGATTCTACTGATGACTATGTAGGTAATAAGTAATACTTTGTATAAAGTATGATGAATAAGAAAATTTACTACGTTGATCGTTCTACGATAATATTTTGAAATGACAAGCCGTTGCTTTATATGTACGTGTGTTGTGTGCACACATCGCTTGCTATCAACACCAACACACTCTTCAAAATCTCCTTCGTGTAAGAGATTCCATTTTCTTTCATTTCTTTGCGTCTTTCTTCGTCTCAACTGCCTTTGTCATAATCGTATTGAAATTGGTCATACGTGTAGTTCACTTTTACAGTAATATGCACTGCTTATTTGTGACATAATGCATTCAAACTGCTTGCTGCTTGCGAAATTCCTTTGTCTTGGTTGTAGAATCCTTATCTTCCAAAATTGCTTTTAAACGTTATAGAGTAACATTCACCTTAATAACAATAACGAGCAAGATTGGATTGTTACGTTTAGTGCTGCCATTTTAAAAGACAAATAAAGTCGAATTCTCAAGTATTTGCCGACGGTCGGTGTGCTGAGTATCATAGAAAATAGGTAAAGCTATATATGTCGAAGGAAACATTGTAATAATAGTACTAAGGCCATCTCAGCCCATAAACTTGAAGATGTAACACTTTAAGTGCACTATTGTTGTTCGCATGTCCAAAGGACAAGAAAATTACCTCATTGACAAAAAGGCTTTTGTTTTTAGCCTTGTTTCGTTTAGCAAACACTAAAATTGTTCTATTAATTTACTTAATCTGTGAAACACGCAATCTGTAGCACGAAATACTTTTTAATATTCTCAATCTCACATGCAGAATCATAATGGTACCACTAATGCGATTAGAAAATGTAAATGGTTTATATCAATATGTTATCACAGTAAATTGATGTGATTTGCATAAATAAAAACTAAAGCAGATTGAAAGTGGGAGAAAACAGGTTAAAAAAACACGCGGATGTTGAGATTAGTGTTTACATTAGTATGATCAGTCTGTACATATGTTCATTTCCCACTTACCATTATTTGCATACTATATACATATGTGTTCGAGTAATAGCCTATGGACCAAACAATGATACAACCGATATAGCCATTCTTATTGTTTATAATTTCTACCGTACATGACAGTCTACCATTATTCCTTATTATTATTATTATTATTACAATCGACATGTTTTAAGTGCTCTACTATAGGAAAGTAATTGTATCAATTGTAATTGTAAATTGATCTGATAGAAAGGTGAATTGAATGAAAGGACGACAAAAGTTTTAATGGATTTGACTGCAGAGTTGTAATAGGAGGGAGAGATTGAATAATTATTGTTGTTATGAGTATGAGAGATAAAAGAGAAACTATGAAGCATGGGTGGGTTTTTGTAGACTTATTGAATATGGAAATAATATAATGCAATCACATATGAATTGCCTATTCAGTCGTTCATTCTCATTCCGTGTGTTATCTCATTGTAGTGCAGATTGTGGCCAACTTCATTTTAAATGTTTCTTGGGAAGGGCTGCTTTAGAACTACTAAACACAGTTAGTTAGTCGCAAGATAATTATATTATACATAACATGTCTTCACAGTGCACTATGTACTGTATCTGTATATATATAGCCAATAACAATGCACTTCGTATAATAAACATTTCATCCTGCGCAAAAATTGCTATAAAGATACTTACAAGTAATAATCTTCTGTATAAACCACCCTACTCATTATTCCCTGCTAAATACGACCAAAGAACACTAGCCATTCCCTTTCCTTACAAATAATCTTCATATACCTATCTATACATACATATAGGTATACGTATAATTACAGATGGATATAGCACCTACAACAGTTGCATTTTTGTCTTATCAATGAATTAATCTAGAACCCTAAAAGAAAGCTTAGCAAATTACGTGTGTAGTATTGCGTCAACTAAGAGATAAATGATTTACACTTCGTGAAATCATACTAATAGAACTAAAACGGTTCTCCATGTGTGTATGTGAAATCACAAATCATATTAAACATGTCCTAAGCTTTTCAGCCCAGTTACTGACTTCTTTAAGAATTAAATTATGTGCTTGCGTTCACAGCATTGCATTATACGCGTGTTTGTCGTCTTATTACTAAATTCTTCATTTACTAAATGTAATACAGGTGCAATCAGCAGGTAACAACGCACGTATTAATTTCCAGTTGCAGCATAGTTCTAATGGAATTTCTTGATATTAGTACTAGTTAGGTTATAAATTATCTGTGCAGATACCTATAGGTATTTCCGTCGTAATTACTACCAATAATTTCTCGCCGAAGGTGAAGTGAACAGAGAAATAGCAATCCATTACGTGTTTGCTTTACAAATTAGACAGGAGTCATTGTACAGTGATTAGATTGATAAAAATGTGTCCTTCTACGTAGTAGAATATGAATGCAAAGAGAATAACCCGTAAGTCTAGTCGTCGGCAACGAATTTCTAAAGAAAATTTTATTTAGTAAAAAACTCAAAGAAAACTAGGACATTGTCTGTCAAATGCAAGGAAAGCATATACAAAACTTGTCTATAACACTTCAGTTTTCCTTAAGATAAGTAAAATGTATCTACTACGCGTATAATATAAATGCTGTAATATGAAATACGTGCACACGTCTGTATATTATCTCAGATAGTGTGAGTGAAATGATTATTATGGAAGCAACTAGTAACCACATGAGAAGATAAGATTGATTTGATAAGTACTCCTGTCATAATAAGTAATTTCTAGACACAATGAGCTTTAAATAGCAAGTCGTGGTGTAATTTAAATGAACATTCACCACAGCCAACAACTCTATTAAGTAACAAGGCTTCCGAGACGTACTCAGAATCAGAATGCATCCTTTAAGCCCATAGACACATCCCTGTTAACAATTCTTCGTCATAAGTGGCAGCGCTCTAAAGTAATGAGGTGTGGCAGAAGTACACACAGATCTATACTCGCATAAATAACTTGATTTCCTCACGTATCGCATTTGACACTACAATAATAAGGATTTCTTCAATAATAAGCTATAGGTATACAGGGACAGCTTCTTCTATATACATTTACACTTTGCAGCAGTGTGGACTCCTGAATGCTAAGGATAACTTACTCATTTACATAACAGATCAACATCAATATAATAATCGCATCTATAATGTAAGCAACAGCAGCAAACACTCTACTAATGACGATTTCCATCTAGGATTTTATTTACATTTACCCACACTTTATTTACTTAGCCGTGTCCATATTAAAGGATATTAAGCACAACAAACAAAATGCTCCACATAGGTTGGATTTTTAGTGTCTCTGTGTGTCCTAGCTACATTTGGTAGTATATACGGCCTAAACGTCGCAGTTGCTGTTCTGTATCCGTTTCATATGACAATTTCATCAGCAACCGCAATAAATATCGTCTCATTTTCGTTTTTGTGACTAGATGACTTTACTCACAGTACAATCAGTTAGTTGGTGTACACGATGAAGGCAATAAGGGAATGTACATACAGATGGATTATAACTTACAGTGGAAATGCTGCTGTGAAGATTTGTTTACAAACGAGTCTCTCTCAGATGGAAGGAGCAAAAAGTGAATTGTCCTGTTGTATAGGTTCAATTAGATGTAATGATAAAAATTGCTATACATAATAGTGAAATGAAAAAATGTTTACTTACACTTACACTCACACTATGAAGTTTTGTAGATAGGTATTAGCAAAAAGGTAAACGCCTCGATATGTCTTTAACATATTTTCTATCTCTCTGCCTCACTTATGACAACAATTAGTTTTCATTTTCATTTTGTATGACTTGCTTACGTTTGGGTGGTTTTACAGGTGTCTATAATCTATAAGTGCGTTTATACAAAGAATACACTTGCTATAGGAATGAATGAAGTTACATCTACATAAAGAAATCCACAATATACACAACGTGTGCTCCTAATTCCCTTAAAGTAACAATCCATGTACCGCTGCTGCTATTCTGCTTACGCATTTCACATGCTGCGTGAATCTGAGAAAAACAAGTTGTTAGCTGAAGATTTATTTTTTTCATTCACCACAACAGTGGATTGAATTACTACATTCTGGTAAAGGCAATTAAAAATAATGCATGGTTATCTTCATTAAAACAATCACATTGTATCCCAAGAAATGTGTAAACAAGCAGAAGGTTCTTTAAGCAGAAAGATATAAGTGTATAAGATATTATTATTATTAAATTTTTAACACTTTCAGATTCACGATTGCGAGAATGGGTAATATGAAAATACAAAATGATATTATTAAGTCCACCGTAATAAAAAACATCTCGTGAAGTTGATTCATCGAAAGAGGCTGGAATTAACCTGTCAGGTCATTTCCCAAAGCTCTATTTAATTCTCGTTGTTACAATATAGTAGTAGTATAATGTGTTGTTGCGTAATATTACATACATTTGTCATATTATAGAAAAGATGAGTTAGGAGAGTTAGGACGATATAATATGTAAGAGGAGCAACTCTTCAATCTTCTTCTGCAGTCATTCAGTCGTGCACTGCAAACTTCGTGGTGCGGAACGAGAAAAAAATCAACAATTTTCGTGATCTGTACGAAATATGCCTCACGTTGAAAATGCCAAATTCTAAGATTGTCTGTAACATTATCCGCGGCATACATAATCTTTACACATATCTTTTACCTTAATTCATACGTGAGATATTCAATAATACAAAATGTGACTCTTTACTTGTGAATGAAAATATGTCGCTGTTTTTTGTTGTAAGATTTTTACTTTCCTCCACATTATGCATGCCAATGCCATGCACCCTACAGACAACCTTTAATTGCAATTACATTTATGTATTTAGGTATATCGTTAATGCGCCTAAATTACATTCAACATAAAAAATAAAGTCAGGAAGCATTCTCTCTGCAAGATGCTCCATTGTAAGTGACTTTTGATTGTTATTGATGTTTACTTATCGCTAATCCTTTTAAATGGACCTTCTCATTAACATGAATTCAAGTAATACAAATGTATAATAAAAAATAAATTAAGATGAATAATTGTGCTGCGCTCATTGAACATTTTGTGTAGGAATTCCGGTATACCTAAATACAATAATTCATTTTAAATGTGTAGCTACAGTTTATGTCTAAACAAGTATTGCTTTTTGTAAATATTTAGCTCAATGCTGCAGCTAGAGTTTTTGTTTGCTGATTACACAAATTTTGAGATTCTGACTGCGACGAATAGCGTTTTGGTTGATTAATAATTGTGAAAGTGGTACAGGAGTAACTCATAGCAGACACTGGATAAACTGATGGCTGTGATGACTGTAGAGTTGTAAATGAGGGGAATAATGAGCAGTATCAATAGAGAATAATTTGGATTCTCAGTAATTTAGTTCAACGTGAATTTTGTACGCTGTTTATGCAGTCGGCATTTTAGGCATGGCATCTCCTGTATAAAGTATTTACTTTGCATTTCCCTTATGATAATAATATTGCAATCTGATTACTGTCCTAATAAGCTGCTTGTTTGCAATTCTTTCCTCGCCTACACGTCAACAAGTATGGGAGATGGCTAAGTAAGTGCATATTGTGTTAAAAAATGCCGCACACAGATAAATTACTAATGAATGATGTAATGAAGCTAACGAAAGCGTAAATGCTAAATCAGTTATGCTCATTACAGGTATAGTACATAGGGAATAATGTAGTATGGAAATAACTAAACGCATTTGCTTACAGCGCAATATTGTCAACTGTAAGCGTTCTGATGAATTAATAAAGATTATTAAGTGACTTTGGATTGTTATTTCTGATATGCGTACACTAATCAACAAAAAGTAAACATATCATAATTACATTTGCTGTTAAACATGCCACGCCCCAAAGGGTTCGAAAAATTTATGCTTTTGAGCTCTCTTTCCTATTATTATAGTTATGAAATTGCAATTAACAAATAAATCGGTATTTCCGAAAGTAATATTTTTGAAATCGAGAAATACAAATTGTTCTCAAATAAATGCACAGAGATAAAATTCTCTGTTGGATAAAGTGGACAAGTTTGATGGATAGGACACCATATTATTATAATTACCTAATAAAAACTGTTTGAACATTTGGACATTTATGTAAAAACATATTTTACATGCATTCAAGAACAAAACTCACTCTTTGTATTTATTTGTTTCGCCCCAAATAAAGCCGCAAAAAAATAAATATTAAATATTCAAAATATCATTGACTTTTTCGTAAATAAATCATATATTTTAATATTATTTTTTCGTTTCGAGTATGAAATATCTATAAGATGCAAATGAATTTCACACAATTGTAAGAATTGTATAACAGTAAATGAGTGTAACGATTTATTAATGCATCGACTGAGATGAGACGTCTTCCAGACAGAGTATTATGCAGAATGCACAGTCCTCATACTCACAATCAGTCCAAGGGCGTAACTACGTATGGGCTCACCGGGCTTGAGCCCCCCCCCCCCAAATTACCCCCCCCCCCCCCCCAAATTCCGGAAAAAAGGGGTTGTCAGACTTAATTTGCGGCCTTCTAAGTTTTTCAGGTACTTGCGATTTCTTTGGTTTAGTTTCATTTTCAATTACTTCATGATTTATTAATTACTTTTTCGGTTAATTAATAGTGTCGTTTTGAGTAGTATAGTGGTGTAACGTGTAACTGGTGTATAGTATCTAGACACCCATCATGGTGCCTAGATAGTATACAGGATTCAAATCTGGAAATGGCACCAGCGATCTGGGAATACAACGATACAAGAGCGTTTCGGACTCTGGGGAGGGCATGTGCCGCTGATGCCTTAATGTAGATATGTCCTTGATTTTGGGGCGTATGAGAATGAATTAAAATAAAAAAGGATATCTGGTGTTACAGGAATTTTTGAATTCCTAACAATGGCTGAATTCTTTAAACGCATCTTCCATTTCACAAGTTCCATTCCATGTTCATTCATTCGTCAACTTTTCGTTATATTATGTAATTATGTAACGAATAGTCGCGGTCACTAAAGAATATATCGAACGAGTCACTATTCGAGGTCTGACCCTGTTATTTGAAAAAAATAATACTAATTATTAAAAGCTGAAAGCAGACAATTAACAGAGAGGTAACTGACGAGCGACGACCTACACCTACGTTGTACTTGGTAAATAAGTTGTGTTGTATGTGCTAAGTATAATATTTATCTCATTTTCTTCATTTAATAATATTCGTTTTCGTTGCTTGAATTGAAATGTTGCATGATATATAATGAAAGTTTACAAAGATGTACCTAATATACACCTATTTCACCTATATTATATTCATTATTCACATTATTGTATCTCAATTATCCTACAATCAACAATTATCCAATATAATTTTATTATCATGTGTACGATTTTTGCGTGACGAAGTATGTGATTTGTGATATTCAGCACAATTATAGTTAAGTAGTATATGGTTAAAAAAGTGGCATGTCATTTTTTAATTTCAGTATAAAGAATTAACAAAGATGGCGGAAGAAGTATTCACAGGAACTGGTGAATTAAAACCTTTTTCTGGAACATTTGGACCTCCAGGGACTGACAATAAAGGTATTCGTGGTGCTACGGTGGTACCAAACCGATCAGAAATGCCAGAAGAAGGAAGTGGGGATGGACCAAATGAATTCTTCGCCACAGAGAGAGAATATTTTAATTCGTTGTTTTCTTCTTGCGACCCAAATAATGAAGGTTTGGTCCGAGTATCAAAATTGCTGGATGTATTCCGTGAACTTCGTAACGGTTTTGAAAACGACTTTGGTCCGAGCACCTTTGAGCCTATAGACGCTCTTAAAGCGGTATTAGATCCTATGGATGTGAATCCGCTGATTTCGTCCCAGGAATTCATAAGTTGCGTGGAAGGATGTGTAGGATTTGGCTTCCAACAGCCTCTTTATCCCGGGACACCGACATCCAGTAACCCAGGGTCAACAGTTACCAGCCCTGTTAGAAGACGTTATGTTGAAGATCAAACTGAAACTGATCTAATGAATAAAGTTTCTGAATTGGAATACCAAGTTCGTAAACTATCAGAGGAGAAGAACAACTTGTCGGAGCAATTATCTTCAGTCGAAGAAGAAAAATCGTCGTTGCTATTGCAAAAGAATACTTTAGAAAAGAAACTTGTATTGAATGCAGAAAGTATTCATCAAATATCCACACAGTTGGAAGATGCAAAAAATATCATATTACGTAACCAAAAGGACAGGGATGATTTACAAGGTCGTGTAAACTTTCTGTTAAGAGAAAATGGTGAGCTCGTGACTATAAAAAATCAATGTGTTCAAGAATCAGACATTATTTCTAACCAGCTGCAAATATTGGAAAGTAAGTTTCAAAAGAAGACAAATGAATTCGACACTCTTAAAGATGACCTGGAAAAGGAGGTTAAAAGATGGATATCATTTAAGGGTGAAAAAGAACGAGAAATTCAAGAATTGCATGTGCAGAATTACGCTTTGAAATCTCAAATTGACGCGATAGTATACCAGAAGCTGCAGTTGGAAAGAACAGTTAGTATTTTGGAACAGAAACTAAACGAGACCGCAATTCTAGCCAACCCTGTGGTATCTAAATCTAATAGCTTGTTGTCGGATGGACCGTTGGATATCGAGAGTGATGACGATTCTAGTAATGGCATTGAAGGAATACCAAGTGAAGATGGTTCGAGCTTCAGTATTGACAATTTTACACCTCCAGGTCCTTCAGCTACGTGTTCTGTTTGCAGCAGTTTGAAAGATTCTCTTCAAGCAGAAATTACAGCAGTTATGAGCAAGAAGGAATTGGAGTCTCCACCGGACGAACTGGATTCAGGTATCAGGAAAAAGTTTCAACAAACTATCGAGTTGATTAAAAAGTTTAAAATGGACTTGCAGGCTAAAACCAGCAAAATGGAAAAAGAAGGATCTAGTGAACAACCTCTGTCCCTTCAAAATCTGAAGGAAATGAGCAACCATGATTTGATTGCATTCATGAACTCAGAAATATCTGAAATGCAAGAGCACTTGATGAGTGAAGAAATAGTATCGATGCCTAAACAATTTGGCGCAGCTGAATCTTCTAATTCGAAACTGTCAAGTTCTACTCAAACGGACGGTAAAATTGGGAGTGGTTGGAAGAAATTGACAATTTTTCTACTCTTCGCCGGCTTGATGTGTGGATTACCAAAACTGTATCAGTTCCAAAATACAAGCGTAAAAGACATAATGCCTATGGATCTTTCCTCCGTCTTTTCCAAATATGGATCGTTGACTCACACCGAAAGACCAATTATATAGAGCATGGGGGACATTTGAGATTGTTAAATATTCAGAGAGATTGATGTTTTAATTCAAATTTAGAATTTATTTATCAAGTATTGTTGTTCAGAGATAAATGGTTGAATTGATTTTCTTTTAAACTGTATTTCTATTACTGTATGTTGTATATGTGTATACATTCAATAAGTCTGAAATTGCATTTATGTGCTATGTAGATGTTGGTGTTACCGCAGTCAATTAATTATGCATTTTTTCTGAAGCCATTACTTCGAACTACTCATTTTTGACAATATTACTATAAATTCGTTTGAGTATGGGTGATAACAGTTTTGTTAATCAAATGTGAATATTTTTATCAGGAAGAAGCACAACTTAGAATTGATTGTATTGTATCACTCAATGATCACTCAACTATTTTAAAATGTGTCGGCTAAGTATTATTATAATTGTAAATAATAATGCAGGTTGTAAAAAGTTGCAGCTATCAAAAAAAGTTTATGTGATTTTCCAATAAAATGTAATAATATGTTGCTCATGTTAGTCATGTGAATCAAAATTTTTATTTTTAATTATTCATGAGCAAATTATATTAGTGTGTTTTAGTAATGGTCTGTAGTTCACTGAGAAAAGTTTCGTGAAGGGATGCAAATGTAGGTCGTAATTTGGGTGTCTCATCCCAGCATTGTAGCATATCGTAGCTGCAAAAAATTCATTTTTTTACATTAAACATTACTGCATAGAATATAGACTGACAAATTGTAAAATAATAGCAATACATTTTTTGGTTTGCATATGAAGGCTTTTCCATTCTATAACCGCTCTTGAGTAACTTGTACGATTCAAAGTTCCAGTCAATTCCAGGATAAGGCACATCTCCTAACGTGAATATTTCCCACAAAATTATACCGTAGCTCCAAATGTCCGATTGCAGTGAAAACTCTAAATTTTGTAAAGATTCGATTGCTATCCATTTTAGAGGAAGAGGGCACTATGAATTTAAATATTTCAAAATTACTGCATAGTTTAATACTGAATTGCGGTAAGGTCAAAAATTCGCATGAATCATGACACATGATAAGAGTGCATTAAAAATACATTATTATTCCTGGTGTACACAGAATACTGCATAATTTGCTTGGATAAACCGAAATCGCCGACTTTAGCCGTGAGACTGTCCGTAAGAAATATATTTCTGGCTGCTAAATCTCCGTGGATAATCTACATTATGTAGAAATTATTTAATTGTCGGAAACAAAGGAACTAATTATTTAAAAAGTTTAAAAATAAGTTTCTATTCTCACTTTTCGAGAACTCAAAAATCCACAACCATCTGCAATTTGTGAAGCCCAAAGTAGCAAAGCCTTAGTTGACAATGTCTTATTAACTCCATTTTGGTACATAATAAAACTTTCATGGAGTAAAATAAAATTAGTGAAAAAATGACTACTTAAATGCTTAATTACCCACAAGGACGTACCGAGAGGGGGGCACTGGGGGAACGTGCCCCCCCCCCCCCAAATTCCGGGAAAACGGCAAAAAATGTCCAAAAAATAGCAAAAACTCGCCAAAATTTTCGCGTCTTTTGGCATATTTTAACCTAAATTTGCTATAATTTTTCTATGA
>JABASD010003140.1:0-21718 GCA_019776165.1 Pogonognathellus flavescens
GTGAGTCAAGTGGCATAGCGCATTGCAGAAGAATAACGACGATATGGTATAGAAAGGAGAAGTAACGAACAGTCTATCTTATTATTATTGATGATAAAAATGTGATGTCTGGAGTCTGGAGTTTGGATGATCACGTGCGTGTATATATGGTAGCAATTAAATAAAACATTCATTGCAAATGCGTCAGAGTCAGTACCGTATAATCATGAATGAAGGAAATGGCAACACATTTTAATTACAATCGCAATGTGCAGAAATAAAGAAAATAATATTAGATACAACCATACACACCGGTTTGTCAATAGTGCTTGTGCAAATTGTGCCATCAACTTTTTGTTCTCAATTCAATTTATGGATGATAAAAATTCATTTGTGGAGTAAACATTCTCTACACACATCGCATCGACTTGACTATTTGCATGCTTTTTCAGCAGGCTGATACCTAAATTCAGCTTCTTTATTCTTTCTGTATAATTTTTTATATGGGAGCGTTAGTGCGTGGGACCCTGTACATGTTGTTTGCGGTGTGTTGATTGGTGGAAAGGAAAGTACAAGGGTGGAAGTTTTGAGTTCGTAGAATTGAGAAATTCATGCATGCATGCTGTCAATGCGCAAAGCTGCCTCGCTGCCTGGCTCTTCTATTTCTCTCCGAAATGCTTCGTTTGCTTTGAGCTGAGTTTGTGGCTGTTGGGTTATGTAAGTTCAGCATTCTTGGAAATTGTAGCCAGCCATATTGGAAAATTGAGGACGACGTGTTAAACTCGCTGGTTTGTGCAGTGCGTGTGCTGTGTAGTTTTGCCGTCTCCGCTGGATTTTCTGACTGTGAGTTGTGTGGAGTGTAGAAGTTGTATGTGGTGTGGTTGTTAGCGCAGCATTTCCTAAAGGATTCTGACTGTGAAGAAGTCCTTCCTTTCCCATTCAGCCATTGGGCAGACGACATCATTTTGTTGTGTTCTCTAGTCTGACTTTACGGAAACTGACGCAACATTTCTAAAATTTACGGAAATTCATTAATTATTACATTTAATTGTAGGACTTTTGGGTGCTGAACTCTTCTTTGTCAAATTGAATCAACTACATTGTCCTAATATTAATATAAACTCGTTATTAATTGACAATTCAAGATGTCGTATAGAGAACATCGGTACGTTATCAACTTGTTCAATAAATTGACCTTATCATCACTTAGCAGGTCGGGTACATTAGCTGGCTCTAAACCGGGAGGTTCCACCGGTTCTTTGCCAGTTTGCGGTTGGCGGAATTTACATGTTTCTACGATTTCAAATAGTCACAAAAGAGCATTCGCAAAAATTCAACATCAGACACAAGCTTTAAACTTAGCAACTAATATTTCAAAGATTGACAAGTCTAATTGTATAAAAAGTCTGGGTAGTTCTATCAGTATAATTGACAGCCAAACTAGACTTTGCAGCACCAGATCCACATCTGTCTCCGATTTTGAAAAAGTTCCTGATTCAGATGAAAGGCTGACCGGCAGAAGAACTGATTCTTTTCATCAGTCACATTCGCATCGATCTGCAAGATACGATGAGGATGATGATTACGATGATTATTTCAGTAGCACTGAATCGCCGTAAGTTTTGGTAGCACTAATTACTAAAAAAGAAAGTGCTTAAAGAAATAATTCGTTTATCTTACTTAGAAAATAGTTAAAAAGCGAATAATTTATTGTTACGTATTTTGATATTGTATTGACTAAAATACTAATAAACGAAAAACAAGGAAAAACAACTCTTGTATGTATCAAGAGTTGTTCTTCTTTTGGACAGATAATTAGAGATAAATTCATATATCGAATTGGATCCTGTTTGGGTTTAAAATTAGTTAAACTAGCAGAAATATTTGCTCACAATTTTAGGTTTTTTAAACGTATTATGTTGCTACCAAAATTAGCATTTAAGACTTGATGGTTTGGTTTGGCATATAATAAAATATCAAAAACACGCAGTTTAACTGATTTTATGTCCAAATGTTGATTCAAGTCGAGCTAATATTGAATACGCAAAATTCTGATCTACATGATTGTGTAAGTACATTTATAGTTGTATGGGTAATTAATTTAACTTGTAAAATTATTACTTACATATTGTATATTTTTGAGTCTACTGCTCTGAATCAATAAGTTATAATCTTGGTGAGGTCAAATAATATATTTATACTTCAGGAGATTTCAATCGAGAATACTGAAAACCAGACTCATATAAATACTGTAAAGTGCTATCAGCTGACAATAGCTTAATTTGTCGTGTCTACGGTATTTAATTTTAAAGGATGCGTTTTGATGTGCAATCGTATCTTAAATGGTGTTTTAATAATTTTTCCGCCACCGCTCACCACACCCATCTGGATAAGTGTAATTTTGTTGTAAAACTTGTGTATTTGTATATCACACTTAAAAAACTAAAAATAACATTTTTACTTCAGTTTATAATGGCTTCAGAGTCAATTCTTCATTATACTGTCTTGCTTTCATTCAATGTAGAATACCTCTGATGTTACGATATCTGTAACTTGTAGTTTAGCTATCACCCAACTTTTACTTTGTTACTCGATGTAATTGTTATTGTTATAATATATTAATTGATAGTCATCAAGCGATATTTCTTGAATGTACTGTAAATTTATTTACACAATTTTGCTGCAGAGTTATTTTGATTTTTTTGTCTTTGTAACAACACTTTTTTGCTAAAATGTAAGATAAGGTGGACCAGGTGGGTATTAATTACATGTAATCAGCTGATTCTTTTTTTGTAGTGGAAGTGGTACTGGTGGCGGAACTGGTGCAGCTCGAAGTTCTGAACGTAACGGCGGCGGAAGTTATGGTGGCGGCGGTGGCCGAGGACATGATCGCCGCGGAGGTGGTTACGGAGCTTCAGCTGGGGGTGCCCGTACTGGTGGGTACGGATCGGGAGGTGGTCGAGGAGGTGGAGGAGGGTCTTATGGTGGTCGAGGAGGACGTGATGGAGGGATGTCAAATGGCTACGGGAAGAATAATAATAACCGCCCAGGAGAAAATCTGAGGAAACCTCGTTGGGATATGGAAAGACTGCAGCCATTTGAAAAGAATTTTTACACTCCGGCACCAACGGTTGCTGCAAGGTAGACTATTTCTATTTCTGTAAAATTAATTTCTAAACCATGGCAGAAATAGAGAATAAAAACAATAATTATGATATCTCAGAACTCCCCATGAAGTTGAGACGTTTCTGTCGGGGGCCCAGATTACATTAAAGGGACGTGATGTTCCAAGACCTATTCAATTTTTTGAGGAAGCAGGGTTTTCGGATGTTGTCCTAAGCTGTGTAGGGAAATCTGGGTTTTCTACTCCTACATCTATTCAAGCTGTTGGTTGGCCAACTGCTCTTGGTGGTCGTGACTTGGTGGGAATAGCTCAGACTGGTTCGGGAAAAACTCTGGCTGTAAGTTATAAATATTATTCCTTGTGCAAACTTTAAACCAATCCTAAATCTTGGGAATTAAAATAATAATGACTAATGATGACGTAATCAATGTTTGTAGTACATCTTGCCAGCAATTGTCCACATCAATCATCAACCTAGACTTGAACGCGGTGATGGACCCATCGCCCTTGTTTTAGCTCCCACTCGTGAACTCGCTCAAGTAAGTACCTGATGGTTGCACATCAGTAATAGAATATTAAACTTTGAAACCGCTATTGTAGAAATAATAATAATACATCAAATGAAATATCCACAATACCCTTCTGATTGTAAGGGTATGATTGGATAGCACATAATTATTGCGTCCACTAATGAGAAATTTTGTTACAGCAAATTCAACAAGTTGCTATTGAATTCGGAAACCCAGCTAGAATACGAAATACATGTGTATTTGGAGGAGCTCCTAAGGGGGGCCAAGCTAGAGATCTGGAAAAAGGAGTCGAAATCGTCATTGCTACCCCTGGTAGATTAATTGATTTCTTGGAATCTGGCAAAACTAACTTGCGACGATGCACATATTTGGTATTGGACGAAGCTGACCGTATGTTAGACATGGGTTTCGAACCGCAAATTCGAAAGATTGTTGAGCAAATCAGGGTAAGCAATATTAAATTATTTTCATCGTAAAATATATACCTCCTAGGTATTTATAAGGATTATGTCCACACATCACCATATTAGACTCGTACATAAATTGTAACTTCAGTTATCATTTTGTTTGATGATTTTTATGTTATGGTTGAATGGTCCTTCTATCTTGGCGTGCATTCACTTAATCTAATAGTGAATCATGAGTGCTATTAGAAGGAAAATTAATGAGACGGTATCATGCCTTCGGTGTCTGTTTTAAAGAACCATAAATAGATCCCACCCTCAGCATACCGTACAAACATTGAAACTAGTTATAACTATTTCAAAATGCAATTTTGAATTGTAATTACTGGAATATTCTATTTTGGGTTTGTGTGCATTGTGCATTTGCATTATATTTGTATTTTGTCATTTGTTTATCTAGCCGGATCGTCAGACGTTGATGTGGTCTGCTACTTGGCCCAAAGAAGTTCGTGCATTAGCCGAAGATTTCCTTAAAGATTACATTCAAGTCAATGTTGGATCTCTAACTCTCTCTGCCAACCATAATATTCTTCAAATTATAGATGTTTGTGCAGAACACGAAAAAGAAAACAAGTAAGCTCATCATTCTGCTTTATTACGCTTTACAATGGTATTGGTATTTATTACTGTCTATTTAACTGTCTTGTGCTCAAAACTGATTAACTGATACCAGAGCTGGGCAGTTTCGTAAGTTTAAGACTGTATTGGTTTGGAAGATGATCTCACTACCTTACCTTGCCTTAAAGTTACTTTACAATTAATATAACACGAAAATCAAAATTGGAGAATTTCTGCTTTATCACTTTACTACTACAGTTTTCCCATTTCCCCTATAAACGCTGTAACTACAATTGTAATCTTCCTGCTGAACTGTTCTAATTTATACTTAATAATAAAATAAAATAAGAAATATACTTATAAGTATGATTATCTTATCTCGTCCCACTGGTTCTGGCTGATCTTGTAATTGTCCTTTGTACTTACGCTATTGTAAAATACAGCAAAATTCCTGGTATGCTCAACTTATTCTTTATGCTTGGGTTTAGCGATTCATAATTATAATATTATATTTGCTATATTGCAAATGTTTTAACAACAAAATTGTAATTTTTAATTGGCCTGTTCCCAACATCTACATATCTATATTTTTATAGATAATTAGATGCAGGAATAGTGTATTTTTAAATCACAGTACATTCAATTCAAATAAGCAAGATTGTACTCTCAGCTTTAGCTGGGTAATGTAGAGTAAACGTTTCGTGATTCGTAACTTTGTGATTTTCTTATCTTGTGGTATTTCTATAATTATTGCAACTTGCATGAAAGATACGCTGTAAATACATCCTGTATCCTAAGTCTGTTTTATGTATAAAATGTTAGAAACTACAATTCAGCAGTATATTATACTGTTGTATTATATTGTAATTTATGATGCAAAAAATAATTGATAATTTATTTGGATCGGTGGATCAGAATGCAACGTCTCCTGGAGGAGATTATGGCAGAACGAGAAAGCAAAACTATAATTTTTGCTGAGACCAAACGCAAAGTTGATGAGCTGACAAGGGTTATGAGACGCTATGGGTAAAACTCACTTGATCACACAAGTGATTTTTGATCGTTTGTAAAAAGCCAGCCTGTAGTAATATTACGTAAGCACCCACAAGCACGCGTATAAAACTTCTGAAGTCGCAGAATTTTTATCAAATCGCATATACAAAATTCGAACAGCCATAGGCTCATTAAATAAATTATCTTTGTTAAACTTCGTCCAATTCTCCACTTTTGAGCTGCGAAAAATTAATTCAGTTTGATGACAATGCAGTCGAAACCGTAGTTTATTATTTTAAATGGTGGTGGTTTGTTAATTGAATTGCATTGGGTTTCGATTTGCAGACTACGTTTATTGTTGGACGAAATTGGAATGGAAAAAGAAAATAAGACCATAGTTTTTGTAGAGACGAAGCGTAAAGTCGATGAAATAACAAAAGATATGCGAAAAGTCGGGTAAGATTAAAGGGTTTAATTGACAATGTGATGGATTATTGAAAGTGTTTTCTACATGGTTTTCAGAGCAATTGAAATTCTTGGTAGATTTTTTGTTTGTTTCATTTGATCTGCGAACTGTTTTATACATGGGTGCTATAAGCGTTTAGAATGCCTGGCTTGTTTTATTTATAAAGTATTTAGTAATTTTGTTTTAATGCTTTTCATAAAAATATTTTCAGTTGGCCAGCGATGTGCATTCACGGAGATAAATCTCAAAACGAGAGAGATTGGGTTTTACAAGGTAAGTGTTGCAATTGCAAATTACTTTTTCTAATATTTCCAATTGTGAATGAGGTAGATATTTAATATCACTGATATAATACTCAACTCACCTAAGAATAAGAAAGTTTAACTTGTGACATAACTGAAAAATAATCATGTTTCTGTTTTTCAGAATTCCGCTCAGGGCGGGCGCCAATTCTGGTTGCCACAGATGTTGCCGCAAGAGGTCTAGGTAAGAGAATCTTGATGACGTTGCAATTGCAAAATTATAACGTAGTGTGTTCATATAGATTTGAGGACAATGATAATTATTGTGCTTCAGCAACCTGACGAGAGCGAGCTACACGCTGTAGTTAAGAATAGTGAATCCAGTGATATTCAGAAATGTAGATTTGAATTTGATGTTGTTTATTTGTATGTACGTGTTTCTGTTTACATATACATGTAGCTTTCAGATTATTAAGCAACTTAATGTTTGTAGAGCTACATACATGCATATCGGTTATTATATTATTTATTATTTCTACTTTTAATTACATTTGAGAATTTAAAATTGCAAATGAAAGTTCAGTTTTCACATCAATGAGTGTCAAAAGACAGGAAATAAATCACCCACGACACAATGGCAGCTGTAGGTAATACATAGTCTTACAAGTAGAGGAATTTAGAGTATGTGATAAAACGCCGTGGTACTGATTCTTGAGCAAGGTATGTAATCAACGAATCACAACATATTCATAGGTATTGTCTTCTGAAATTCTTCTTTGCCGAAACAAACGGTAAGTCGAGTCCAATTACGACGTCTTCAGTTCTAAATAGAAGATCATAATTCTCAATATATTTCTTCAATTTTGAATCGAATATTTCGAGATTGCAACTGTAAGCTTTTGTTAGTTTCGTGTTTACATAACCGTTTTTCTTGAATTCAATTCAATCACCATCATTTTCATTAAATTAACGGGTTTTTAAATGTAATGGAAACTGAAAAAGTTGTACGAGACTCGCTCACTAGACCGGTATAATAGTCTGTAATTTATTAATAATTATAGATTTTCTGGTCTTGTTTTAAGGGGCATGCGGAATAAAAAGGGATGATTTGTGTTTGTTGTGGTTTTGTTTGCAGAGGCACAGTTTGAAAAATGAAATGCGGACGTATGGAATGCTGGTTAAAAAATCTTGGTGTCACTACTTTGCATTATGAATGCTGATGATAGTGAGACAAAACAGGAGATAGCAAGAAATTGAGGACAGACGCGTGACCTCTTGAATGGCCTCTTCAGTTGCTAGTTATCAGATACGTAAGACATAATGGCCATATCTCACGTCCCGTTGTCGTCCTCAAGTAAAAGCCTACTTGCGTGTGTCATGTTCTCACCGTGGTGGGGGCCTAGCTGAGTCCATGGGAAACAAAAGTTGCAGAAAACTGAAATGGTCTCTAAATAGGTCTCCGCCGCGCCATATTCCAATCGAATTAATTCTCTGAACTGAACCGGCATTCTCTGAATTCATGTCCAATCCAAATATCTGTGCCTCTGAGTCGTTTCTTCCTCTGCGACATCGCAATTCAATAAGCCTTGCTCATTAAACGCTATCCAGGTACAAAATGTCCCAGAGGTTATTCAGGGATGACGTTGAAGTTCAGGTAAGATTTCAATGCATGCTAAAGCTCGCTGGATTCTATTCTACTCAATATTATTTTACAAACTAAACCCTAAAAAACCTTAACGTAAACATTTCACAGTATCTAATTACCGAACATATCTATCTATCAAGGAAAGAGAAGTTATTTTTGTATAGGAAAACATCCAGGCTGTAAAACTCATGCTGAGATGTTTATTTTAGTTGTACCGATAATCTAACCCATCATTTCTCTAATGTAACGTCTATAGATGTGGAAGATGTTAAGTTCGTCATAAATTACGATTATCCGAATGGCACTGAGGATTATGTTCACCGAATCGGACGTACAGGGAGATCGTCAAAAACCGGCACAGCCTACACTTTCTTTACACAAGGCAATGCTAAGCAAGCTAAGGATCTAGTTGAAGTTCTGCGTGAAGCAAATCAAGTCGTCAATCCTAAGTTGTACGAAATGATGGAAAGTTCACGTGGAATGGGAGGACGAGGAGGATATCAAAGTAAGTTAACTGGAATGATTAAATTCACACATTCGTATTTCTTCATATTTTCCTTTCCAGTAAGTAGCTTTACAATATGAATGAACAACTATCATTAATGAATTTTTTGTATGGCAGATCGCAGCCGCTGGCGTCAGGGTGGAAATCAAAATGGCTATGGAGGATACGGAGGTGGCGGCGGCGGATATGGAGAATATTGATTAAAGTATTAATGTTATTAATAATTAGCAAAAATTAATTACGTTTACATTTTTTAGTAGTTTATTATATTATTGTATTACTTTTACTTCAGCAAACGTACTCGTACTGTACACAAGTTACAATTTCTATTCCATCTTTTTACGTTATTAAACTGAGCGATTTAAATTGTAATCTAGGTACATTGAAATTGTGTTTATTGGTTGAACAGTCACAAGTCACATTATTAGTAATTACTCATTCCACTCGACATTTCTAGTAATGTATATAATATGCTCTTGATCGAAATTGAATAAAATCTGGATATTAAATTAACGATTTATGAATCTATCGGCGGCCACATCAATGCTACTTCACTTTGCATATCTGGAGGAATCCACTGAGAATACTCAGACAATAAGAAACTTTTATTTTCAGTCCATTTTTTCACCATGTCTTCCTTTTTATCTACATGAGCGGCAGCAAGAGCTTGTAATAGAACTTGTGTCCTTGATTGCAGTTTAGCCCACGGTTTCGTCATTGTTGCTGGCAAAGATAATAGATGAGGTTTAAACTTCTCCAACTTTTCGAAAACCAATCCTTCCAACAAGAACTGGGCAAATAGTTTATATTTTTCTAAACAGGATGGGTATTCTAATTGAACAACTGGCAATGTCCATGCTTGCTTTCCATACGTCACCTTCATATATCCCTTGATCACCCCTTCTTTAGCATCATAGTAAGGTGGTGGTTCTTTAAGAGGAGTTTCGATCCGACATAACTTTTCGCAAAAAATTGGAATCCACTCCGGCTCTATAGCTGTTACTCCTCGTAAATACATTTTATCATTTGTTTCAAAAACTTCTTGATAAACCACCCATTCAGGCTCACGGCTTCTTAAAACTGATGAGACGTGCAAGAAAACTGGATCTTGGAGTTCTCCACATCTGCATTAAAAAATTCAAATTATTAAAAATGTCTAACATGCCTTCCTCTATTAATGCATACTTAGTTTTAAAAAATTAGTAAATGACCGATTTTTTAGGAACCCTATAGGTAACAAAATTACTCTAATTACATTTTCATTATTGCCAGTTTATGCGTGCGAAAAGTTTAAATTCAACTTTAATGAACGCACTAAATACCTTCAGAACCGCAAGAATGCAAATTGTTCAGTTTATTAGTATACACATTCAATTATCTAATTGCTCAAACTGGAAATTGTATTTTTTTCTACAGAAGTTTTACATTGTACATAACAAAATTATCATCTTTCAGTCTTCAGCTACATTTATTTTTGGTATATAATGAGACAAGTGAATATCGTCTCAATATTTATTCTATTTTTAGAAAGTCATTCGGGGTAGAATGAACTTCCACGTAATCAAGCGCGAATATTTAAACATTCTGGCAAGTTGTCCAGTACATAAGGAAGAATGACGACGACTTACACAAATCACTGTAACTTCAATTGATATCAAATTAAATCCGATTTTCGTTATTCTTCCTGTACTGTATTTAAAATTGTTGCAAAGTTAGGTTCGTGCTGTCCAAAGTTTATTTGTTGTTAACTCCGCATTCGCAAAAATGTCGACGAATTTACGAGACAAGCAGATTGCCACGATAAAGCAAATGTTAAATCTGAACGAGGGCCAGACTAAAAATACATCCGAACCCGTTTGGAAAATATTGGTTTACGACCGGGTAGGTCAAGATCTTCTCACACCGTTGTTGTCTGTGCAGGATATAAGACAGTGCGGAGTCACACTTCACATTCTAATTCATTCTGAAAGAGAAAATATCCCAGATGTGCCTGCTGTTTACTTCTGCATTCCCAGCGAAGATAATGTCGACCGAATTTGTCGGGATTTGGAAGGAAATCTATATGGAAATTATTATCTTAACTTCATAACCCCGATTCCAAGACAGAGAATAGAAGATTTAGCAAATTCAGCCTGGCAGTCTGACTCAGCAAAAGCTATACAGAAAGTCTACGACCAATATATAAACTTCATTTCCCTGGAGTCGGATTTCTTCGTGTTAAAACATCAAGACTCAGACAGAATTTCGTTTTATTCCTTGAATAAAGGCGACACAAAAGATTCCGAAATGGAACAAATAACAGACACCATCGTCGACAGCCTCATTTCGGTGTTTACCACTTTAGGAGTCGTTCCTATCATCAGATCACCGAAGGGAAATGCTGCTGAACACGTTGCAGAGAAGTTGGACAAGAAAATTCGTGACAATCTCAGAGACCCTAGAAATTCATTGTTCAACGCCGATCCCCTGTCTGCCAACCAGTATACGCATCAAAGACCATTACTTATTATTTTCGACAGAGGTATGGATCTGGCCACTCCACTCCATCACAGCTGGACATACCAAGCGTTGTCACATGATGTACTCGACTTGAACCTTAACCAAATTAAATTCACCGAAGATTCTTCAGAACCAGGACCCAGTCGGCCAAAAAAGTCTTTCGACCTTGATGACAGAAAGGATTATTTTTGGAATCAACATCGAGGGAGTCCCTTTCCAACTGTCGCAGAAGCCATTCAAACAGAACTGGAAGAATATCGTAAATCAGAAGATGACGTCAAGAGACTGAAATCTGCCATGGGGCTCGACGGCGGTCCAGAACTACCAGAATCAGGAGCAGACATGCTAAACGACAATACGGCCAAGTTGACCTCCGCCATCACAAGTCTACCACAATTGTTAGAGAAGAAACGCCTTCTAGATGCGCATACATCTATAGCTACAGCAATTTTGAAACAGATTAAAGACAGAAAGTTGGATGCACTCTTCGAACACGAATCAAAACTTATAAGTCGGACAGCGTTGGAAAAAAGTGTGCTGGATATTTTGTTGGATCCTGAAATGGGATCCCCTGAAGATAAAATGCGTTTTTTTCTAATTTATTATTTGCAGGGTGATATGTCACAAACTGAGCTGGACCAATTCATATCAGCTTTACAAAATTCCGGCTGTGATTTGAGCCCTATTAACTTTGTTAAGAAATGGATATCGTACACCAAAATGGCGTCGATGACAACATCGGTACAAACGCGTGATAACAAATCGTCGTCCATGCTTTCAAAATTTGTGACCGGGTCAAGTTTTGTAATGGAAGGAGTGAGAAACCTAGTAGTAAAGCGCCAAAATCTACCATTGACACGGATCGTAGAGGAATTGACCGAAGGGAAGGCTACACAGGAGACAGAAGATTATCGCTATTACGACCCGAAATTAATTAAATCTGGATCAGGAATTGCAAAGCAGAATTTCTCAGAAGTTATTGTATTCGTTGTGGGAGGGGGCAATTACATAGAATATCAGAATCTGGTTGACTACTGCAAGACCAAATCTCTTTCTGGTTCTCCAAAACGTATCACCTACGGCTGCTCAACCCTGAACAACGCATCGCAGTTCCTAAAACAATTGTCCTCGCTTGGTACGGAAATACGGTGAAAATCTTCCCTTCATAATTCAGAATCGGTTCTAATGGAAACTATATATTGTAATTCATGCAAAATTTTTCTTTCATTTGATAATTCATTTTCGATTAAAATTAATACTAAGCTATTTGCCTGTTTTACGAGTTTCATTAAACGCAGAAGTCTACACAGTCAAACACAATATCGCATTTGCATTAGGGAACCTTGCGGAGATTCATTGATTCTGTTTTGACTCAATGTCATAGCCTTCACTGTCGCATAATGTGTCACAACTACTCTCACAATAAGCTGCCTAAACCATAATAATTAATAATTAAGCATTATAATATAATCAATAATCACTTAACTTGCATTCAGGATAACAATTCAACCATATTTTAAATCATTTATAAGCTATCTGGATATTCTCACATTAATATCATACCGTTTCAAACAATTGCATATAATCATGTGGCATGACGTATAGCAAATAACAAACATATTATTAGTAATATGACTAACTAATCCGTTAATGTTATTATCTAAAGCAGGTTGAATAACTTATACGAAATAACTATCCACAACATACCTGTAAGCGTGCTTGTATTTTTTCTTGTCCTCTCCGTCTTTAATTTCCCCTTCTTGTATTTTGTGTGCTATTTTATCTGGTAACCCACTAAGAACAATTTGTCTCAGAAGATTTGCTTCGGTTTCAGTTGGAGGTTTCATCCGAGGATTTAAAAGTGTTTCCTTTTCATTGACGAGCAGGTTTATTTCCTGCGTTAATTGTTTTCTCAATTTTCGTATCTCCGTCATCGCTTTATAACGCAGTCCCATTTTCATGCATGATTCCGGGCCCCCTCCTTCATATTCAAAAGCACCAACCGCTCTCAATAGAACCATGCAGTCACCTATAAAGCGAAATTAAAGGAATTTATTAAACATTTTAATGCTGCAAACAGGACCCATCCAAATGATTGGAAATTATTCATTCGGGAATATTTCCAATATAACCAAAACGCTGCATTAACAATATTCGGAATATAAGGTACCAAGAAAAAAAGCAGGTCCAGCCCCAGCCCATTTACGTCTTATGGCAGCCCAGCTAAGCTTGGCAGATTTATCGGTTTCATGGACATCGGCATCAAGAAAGACTTCCTAAAACATAATTAACCACATCTAGAAACTATTACATACTATTGACTGCAGATACACAAAATACAAATTTATAAAACTGGATCATAAAAAAGTACCTATAGTATGATATTGACAAATAACAAACCTGAACGGTCAAGGCGGCGACAAGTGTTATGGTGTATTCTACTAAAGAATGATTAAAACTGAGAGCGAGCATTTTAGAAAATCTTGGCCCTAGTGGGAAATAAGACATGGTCTTTCCTAAGGTCGTCAACCGTGAAATATCATCATTTCTCTTCTTTAAAGCAAACTTTTCAGGAATTTCCAGTGCTCCCAGAGCTAACAAAGTGTTCTCTGCAGCAACAAGCTGAGTTTCCCCTGGATGGGTTGGGTAAGGAAAATTTCTAACTCTGTCAATAGACATTGACTTCATTAATAACATCATATCATCCACAGGTCGGACTTGAATTTCAGGGGCAGAATATTCATCAAAATCGGAATCGAATACGGCAGAAGAAAATAGCCTAATTAAGAAACATATCACATTCACATTGTGGTTAAACTACCTCCAAGACAGAATATTAATTTTATATAGGTTTGTCTACCTGTAACAGTGCCCTGGCCCTGTACGTCCGGCGCGCCCAGTTCGTTGTTCAGCAGATGCCTTTGAACACCAAGAGATTTTAAATTGTTGCACACCAGTCAGCTTGTCCCAGACTTTCAGTTTTACTTTTCCACAATCCACGACATACCTTTCAAAATAAATTTTTAAGCATATTATGTATTACTTAAATATTTTATAAGTTGTACTTCTCAGTGCATTTCAATACATACCTAATTGAAGGAATTGTCAAAGATGTTTCTGCGACGTTTGTTGCAACTACACAAAGTCTCACACCATCAGGAGGAGGTTCGAACACCTAAAAATATAGATTTTCCGTTTCAAAAGGTACACCAAATCAAAATGTGAAATTGATTGTGAAATTAAACTGAATGTATACCTTTTGTTGTTCAGCGCTTGGTAGCATTGAATATAATGGCAAAACATGAAGGGGCTCAGAATTGCAATCACCATCCAGTCCTACATCATCAAAGTCGTCCTCTTCCTCACTATCAATTTCTTCGTCTGATTCTTCCGCTTGTAAAGGCAACGGCTTAATATTGGCCAGATTAAATTCTTTAAGATTGTAAGTTTGAGAATTATTTGCAGCCTTTCCTTTAAGATTGCCCTTCCGACTACCCTTCATAGCTGATGCTGGTTGATTTATATTTCCATTGCTCCCTGAATCAGCAGTTGATGGAAATCTCCTTTGCAATTGTTTAATCAAAGTTTTTACGTCTTGTTGACCTGTCACAAAAACAAGTATTCCTCCAATGGGAAGCTTTTTGTGTATTTGAACAGTCTTTTTTAACGCTGCCAGTAAATAGTTTTCTGGTGTAACCTTGTTGAAATGCACTTGAACTGGAAACTGTCTCGTAGGTATATGAATAAAACTCGGAGGATTCTTAAACAGAATTGAGTTTTTGATGAAGTCTTCTACACGCATTGTCGCGGACATAATCACTAATTTTAGAGGATCTTTACGTTTGTTTCTTGCTAAAACACACCGTGAAAGCAAACCTAAGAATAGAGGAACAGAAACAAATTCCAGCATTATACAACAATTTGTGGTAACAAGGTAGACAACATTATTATACGTTATCATATCAATATGCAACGATTATGTTTTTACTTTTACCTATCAATATATCGGTGTATAAAGATCGTTCGTGGGCTTCATCTATACAAATACACGAATATTTTGTAAGCAGAAAATCTTTTTCCATTTCTTTGAGAAGGACACCATCGGTCATGAACTTAATTTGTGTATTTCTCGTTGAATTTCCCTCAAATCGGATTTGATAAGACACAATTTCAGAAGAGACATTCAGTTCTTTTGCCACACGGAAAGACATAGAAATGGCAGCCACTCTTCTTGGTTCTGTGACGCCTGAAACATGAATAGCAGATGAGTGTTGCAATTAATACTTAAACAAAACAATTAGTACATAAAAATGTGTATAGCCGTAGTTTAGCCAGCAGCATGACTCAAAATTTAAACATTCATTATTAGAAAAATTAAGAAAAAAGCCTTACGGTTTTAAATAATATTCAATTATTTACCTATTAATTTTCCGTTGGAACTATATCCAGCTTCGTACAGAAATTGTGGTACTTGTGTTGTTTTGCCTGAACCCGTTTCACCTAATAAATTGAATCCACAATACAGTAATTATTGCGATCAACATTTTCGACATTTTGTTGTACATAATCATTTCCTAGAATTTTAATCATTACCTGCTAATACAACTACCAGATTCTCTGTAATAGCTTCCATTATTACTTGCTCTTCTGGAATTATTGGAAGTTTAGATCGGATAGCATCAATTTCTTTTAATCTGGTTACTTTCACAAATGTTTTTGGAACTTTAGAAACTGGTTCTACATTAGCTTTAACCGAAACGGAGGGTGTTTCCTTTTCCTCTTGCTTTTCGGCTGCTGCATCTTCCATATTATCTATTACTACGTCACTGGAAATAACTTCTTCTGAATCCTTATCTTGACTTGGTGTAAAAAAACATGCTCCCGTAGCTGTAGGGTTATTGTCAACATCCTGCATCTCTTCGTTTTCACTTCCTGAGGAAGAATCGTCATCTTCCGTCTCTGAGTCGTCGAATCCTAATATTTTCGGATCATTTTTAACTTTGGCCAGACTTCCACCAACAAATCTTCGACTCCAGCTTCCATACTTAAGCTTGTTAGCTCCTTTTAAAGTACTCCTCTTAACTTTTTCAGAGACAGCAACGGCTTGATTTGCTGATCTTTTATGTTGAGACTGTGCTGCCTCGCTAAACAACTTTTTGAGTCCTTCAGTCTGAACCTGAACGAGAGGAGTTAGCCGTGCATATGTTTCTTGGGGTAATTGATGTTTTTTAAGTTCATCAAACAAATCTGCTCTATTGCTCTTTTTCTCTCTTCGTTCAACAATCACTTTTAATTTTTTACGCTGTTTGTTCGAGAGAATACGCTCATGTGCTTCTTTTTCGAATTTATGTGTAGTTTTTCGTTTTTTCGATGGCAGAACAAGTGCGTTTGAATCGTCATATTTATCGGAAGCAAATACTGCATGATCAAGCTTAATCTGTGAAATACAAAAATATACGCCAACATTGTAATAGTAAACGAGAATAAATAATTCTAAATATAAAGTCAGATTTCACAGCTTGACTTACCAAATTAGCATCCCTTTGATCAACTACAACAGTTTTATTTTGTCGTCCTTTGACATTAAATCTTTGCTTCATTTTGCCCATGATGATATTGTAATCCTTTATGCAGCTCTTCAGTACAATCAATCAAAGCAAGTCCTATTAAGGGAATAGAAATAGATCAGCAAATGAGAATAAAGTTAAATTACATCATACTTGCGAACTACGATTTATATCGACTCCAAATTACTAAATAAACTAACAAATTATTATTGATTGATTATGTCAGTATTAATTTCAAAAATTTCAGAAACAAAGGATTTGTGATTGTCATTTTGGACATCTGCATAATCTGCAAATTTCACTTTCACCGATTTGTTTTGTTAGTATAATATAATTTGCAATTACCTATTTAATATTTAATTACCTATTTCACTTACAATTAAATCTGGCAGCTCATTTGGTCAAAAAATTGATGATGTAAAATTCTGAAACACTTCTTACAATTTTTATTTTTAAATTAAACGTTAGTATTATATTATTTGGCAGATTTGGTATGTATCGATCTCAGTATAGAAGATTACACACTCCACACACTTCTCGCACGTGAGGAAATTTAAAATTTCCCTGCATAACATAAAAACAAACGATGAGAAGTTCTATCTCTCTGCTTTCCCATACAGACTTTTTCCTCCAATTTATTTTGTGCTCTTCTTTCTTTGATGCTTTCTAAATTCTTTCTCTGATGCTTTCAAAATTCTTTCTCTTCTTTCTGCGACTTTCACTGCGCTTTCTTCTATATGTTAACTTTCATTAAAAAAGCAAGTACATAAATAAAACGAGTGTGGTAGACTTCCAAAAACAGGGAATAAGATAAAGGGAGGTAAAAGGTGTCACGGTATAAGAAAAACTATTATATAGGTATTAACTAACTAATCTAACTAACTATTAACCTAAATTAATTAGGTTAACCTAACTATTAACTATATAAAGTATATTACAACCAATTTAGTATGGTAATTTACGATATTGATATTAAGTTACAAAGCTTGTCATAGTCATTAGTCATTCGTGCTTTGCTTACCTAATCATAGTCGGTTAAGTTAGCTTAGTTAGCTACACTATCTTCTCTGTAGATCTAGATCCTAAACTGGCATTATAATAATAATAACATTAAAGTATAAAGTACAATCAATACTATTAATTTGAATTACTATATATGAACATTCACTAAAACTAACATAATGATTTAATAAATATATATATAGACTTTATGCATGTAAGTGGATATATGGAACTCTCTGTTTTACAGACTCCTATCTTACATAGAATCCATTGTTTGTATCATAAAGAATTGAGTTGAACACGACAAGATTGGCTGCTCAAGTAAAGTACAATATGTGCCTTCTGGTTTTCTGTACTCTGCTCAATTTGTCTAACGAACATGAGTAATTGATATGTTCATAAATAAATTGAATTTACTAACTATTAACTCAGAAAGCACGATGTACCATACAATATTAACGTCATCATCAGCGTCAGTCATATTTGCATCATCAAGAAAGCAAAAAATCAATTTATTATTTTCTACACAAAAATAAGTGAAACTCTGGGACCGGGACAGAGTTATTTTATTACTCTTTTCGTGTAGTATCTTGTATTTAATGTAATTTCCTGCTTTCAATGAATCCTATAAAGATCCTACGAAAGTAGAAGCAGAGAAACTTGCTATAGAATGCAATGAATATCTCTTATGTAACTATAAAGTATACATACACCTGTTGTAACCAAGCACGAAGTTCCTTAAGAACAAATCAGTTTTATTGTGCCTGCGCATGTGAAAGTTACAATACTCGGCTATCCCATATAATAGAGCAACCATACAATGATATTTCCATTTAAAACTGATTCTTGTTTGTCTTCAAAGTGCTTGCGTTCAAAGAAGTTGGGTATGGGTATCTTTGTTGCAGATCTCTCATGTATTCATAATAATAAGAACTTCATTATGTCTCTTCTGAAAATCACATGTATTGTATATAGGTATTCTAATTTGTATTTAGATGGTATATGAGTCCCATTTGCTTTTACATACACAATTTCATTTTCAAACCAAAGTGATTTCTCTTCCACTGTAGTAGAAATGATGAGAAAGGAGAAAGCTTCATATCCTGTTGGTTAGTTTATGATTTTATCCCAGGCAGACTTAGCTGGTATTCGCGACAGAGCACATCGTACATATCTGCAAACCAAGATACAATTCAGGCCTGAATCTCAGAACTGTAACGCAAATTTATATTTTACGCAATGCTTTCAGAAGAAGCATCATCCTTTACATTTAAGTAAGTTATCTTGGAGCAACAATAGTTATTCTAATTTTATCTATACATCGGTAATACATCAGAACCTATACGGTCAATGGTGCCATGGGTGAGTGGAATGAAAGTGTCGTAGTTACAGTAGTTGTGGTGGCTATCGTTCTAATTGGCATGTGCTGTGCTGGCAATAGAAAAAATTTGAAATGCCAAGTGAACCATCCAAATCGGTACAAAGTATTCAATATTTTCCATTATATAGCGTCTCATTTTCATTACGTACCTTGTTAGAATCTTTAAACTAACAGAAAAAATTAACACTGTATGTCTGTAATAATTTGCAATGATAAATTGTGTAATTAGGATTAGGAGGAGGAATACTACTAAAGCCAGTAGTCGTTGTTCCCGAGAGAGCAGTGTTCGCACCGCAACTTTCACCTTTACCCCAGAAAGATCATTTGCTACTTCATCCTGTCAGTCTTCAACAAGTAGGCCATCGGATCCCTTGGAAGATGAGATTCGTCAAATACTTAAACCTTTTCCGACAAAGACTTCTTGTAGTGGCCAGACTCACTTGGGAGTTTATCAACAACATCAATTGCAGAACCAGCAGCATCAACATTATCATCATACTCAACATCACCAACCTTTGTGGACACCTTCTGGAGGGCGAAGTTTTCATGGGACAACTACTACACCATTATCTCGCGTTTCCCCGTCAGACGCGGCGGCTTGGTCTCGGTCAGTGTCCTTGCCCACAAAATTTCGACCAGAGCATAAAAGGCAATATCCTAAAAGTCCTCCTCCATCAAGAAATGATCGTGTCGGCAATCGAGTTAATTTTTATCCAGGGAATACTCAACAATCTGACACAGATGAAGAAACGAATCTCCGTGGAGCAATAAGTACACAAAACAAACAACCTAATTCTGCAGCAGCATCCACGACTGAATGGCATACTTCAACGGAAATACCACCTCACTTTGCAACTTGCGGACGGAAACCATCAATGAAAATCCAGCACTTTACTACTATCCCCGAACAGCATCAGCCATCAATGGTGCAACAAGTTGACCAAGTAACGCAGTTTGGACGTTCTAAACATCTCAGCTTAATAAAGAGTAATAAACCAACGTACGTATTGCATATAATCATATAAACTAGAATTATAGAACATTTAAAATTACTTTAGGGTATATAATGAACCCGTATTGTCGCTAGGTTGTTTACCTACTATAAATAACTGGTAAATAATGAATGTTTGAACAATTGTTTTAAGGAGAGAAAGAAAAAACAGTCTGGATATGAATACCCGTTCCGCCTTGTATAGATTAAACAATGGAACAATTTACGAAGAGCCCAATTGTAGTAGTTTTAATCAACAACCCGAAAGTAGCGACCGGAATACATTGACCAGAAATACGGCGAAAGGTATTTTGGTTCATAGATCAATCATAGATCATAGGTTTGAATCTGAGCGAGAGGCTAGGATGAAGGAAATGGATTCATATTATCAATACTACGAGGACGAGGACACACCTCTAACTTCACTTTCTCCATCATCGCTTACTTCCACATATCCAGATACAACAGAGAGCTCTTATGATTTTGAACGGTTCAACTATGTCACAGTGCGACATCCTTACTTCCTTAAAGAGTAAGAGTAATATCAATTAACTTATATGAAACAAAATTAACAAGTCCATTAGTACTCTGCTTATTAAAGAGAATAATTGTATTAGGTACAGGATGAGTAAAACAATTTGTTATAATTTAATCTCTACAGTTTGGAGATGGAGGAACATTTCGTCTAACATTCAATTTCAAGAATTTCAACTTACCCGGACGCACATTCGACCTAATTGAATTTCAGGACTGTCATGAGGATACTCTACCAATGTTAATTGCGTTTCCTCTCACTAACCTACTTTTGCAACGAGCATGCAAAGTTGCGAAATACTTTCTCCATTGATATCTTGATAAGAAAGCGGAGAAAGTCGTTCCAAGGTATTAAATATCCGGGAACTATAACATGGAACTGCGAATTAGTTGAAAAAGTTGAAATGTTCTTTTGCGTTGTGAATTATTTTGTGTCATATTCAACGGATATTATATTTGTAAGACAGACAACGGTATTCATGTGTATATGATAATAATGTATCCATGTTTTTTAATTCGATCTAAAACTCTAGACCTATATCGTGCATTAACATTGCTTAAGTGAATTAGGTATTATAATTGCACTTAGTGGATGCAAGAACAAAAATGTATGCAACACAAATGGAGAAATAAGTGAAAACTAATAACAATAATAAAAGTTGGAATGAATTTTAATTACATTTTCTTTCCTGGAATGGAACCACATACGGGCTATTTGCTGTAAAATATGCTATACGTTCATTTTATGTCTGTAGTTTATAGACATGCAGTTTTCTGCATTAACTAAACTTGAAAACAGTATTATCTGATGTCGGTTTTAGCGTTATGCTTTTCCAACCACTCTTCAATTCAAACTCTCCCTTAGCAAACTGTCCAATTCCCATTTATCGCGTTTCCTTTTCCATGCAGATGCAAATGATACCAAAATAAACCATTTGCAATGTTAGAATAAAGTAGCGCAAGAATATAATATTAATTCAGAATAATACCATGTGATTGGCAAACATATATATTATACTTGCCAAAATAATAACAAAGAAAACTATTTAAAGTAATAGTTTTAAATTATTTGAACACCATTAAATAAGGTATTTTGTAATGAGGTTTATAATCGGTATATATAATCCTGTCTATTTTCAGTCTATGTATGTTTAGTAATTTATTTTACTTTCCGTCAATTCACATTTTTCAAAATATTTGACTTTTAACAGTCGTTTTCAAATTTCAAATTAGGCGGG
>JABASD010003141.1:0-21716 GCA_019776165.1 Pogonognathellus flavescens
TGTCAATGCCCATGGGCGCCCACGGGCGCCCATGGGCGGGCATATGAAACTCAAACGTAGCAAATGGGCGCCCATGGGCAGAGGTAGATTATCCATGGGCGCCCATGGGCGCCCATGGGGAAATCGCATGGGCATGGGCGGGTATGGGCATCAAAAAGTGCGCCCAGGCAACTCTCTACTCCAGATGTGGAAATGTCAGAACACTGTTAGTTACAAGGCCTGGAAAATGTAAAATGATTCCTTAAGTAAACTTGTACATGCATACGAAATGAATGGAATGCGGTACTATTAATTTTGTATATTATTATTGATTTAAAGATAATCTGTAAACTAAACAGTCACATTTGCCCGGCTATTTACTTATTGTCAATAAGTAGGAAGGAAGTAAGGAAGTTATGTCAACATTTTTTAAAGGTTTAGAAATAGCACCACAGCTGCAGTTTGTACTTGCTGTAAAGTTCTAATTCTCACTCAACCATAAACAAAACATGTCTAGCCATAGTCAATAAGCCAATTCTGTCTAAAAGGCAGTACTGAAACAGTGCAGTGCAGTGTCAATGCACTTCATTACTTGATTGAAAGAAGGTAGTGTGCAATGCAAAAGAAAGTAAACTTCGAGTAGTAAACTTCCGAAAATTTGTGAGTCATTGTACATTCCAGTTGCATTGTATAACGTTTTTATCCTGTCTCGACATCCATGAGTTGTCCGCACCGGTAAAACCCATATTGATCCGAAACCGGCTTGGAGTAACGTACCAAAACTTTTAACATGACATTTATTTACTATTCCAGACAGAGAAGCAGCAGAGCTACTCCTACACAAGGTGTGGTGCTGTTTGTGTATCATCCAAACAGAAGAGCAAGTTGAAAATACTCATCTACACAATTACGTAATACAAACTTGGTGCTTTGTATGCATTTTGCATCCTGTCTGTCTAATCCAATAACGTACACCACGGCTTGCCCCGACACTAAGAGTTGAAAGTTGAAGCTGACATGCAAAATAATTAAATTTATCATACTACTTTCAGTTTAAGTAAATTAAATTTTTTCACTAAATCAATTTTGCAAACTTCTACTACAAAACATAAATTGTTTCATGTTGGCATAATGTTATATTATTTCATGATAATAATATACATTAAGCATTGACACGAATGGTATGATATGATATAACAAAACTACTCATTCGTAAACATTACTACTACTACTAGTACTTACTTAAATTAACTACATGAAAATTGCCAACTACTTTTAAGTGTACAAAAATCTATTTCTATTTTTATTACAGTAAAAACGTAGTCTGGGCTGTCTACTTCAAGCTGTTCATGCGATGATGCGAATGCGACACTGTGGAAATGGAAATACAATGCCGTAATGAAATAATCGATATAGAGGCAAGTGTACTACACACAACAAACAGAATACCTAGTCATATATAGCTACAGTACACAAGCACCATATTAAGCACTTTATTATACAGTAGTGCAGGGAATGTAGTAAGTGGTATGGAGTATTATTAGCTAAAGGAAAATAAGCATGTTCAATTGCAATGAGTAAGTGAAACAATAAAGGAGAAACTGGAAAACACTAGAATTTTGCGGTAATAAGAACCACTGTAGTATATAATCATATTGCATTGCACGTAAGCTAAGATAATTAAGATGCTAAACATTGTATGCTTTGAATAAGAACTAACTTAAGAACAGCTACGGAAAGATAAAAGGTACAACTACTGAAATACAAATAGCTACTAATACGTTTGTACTGTGTATAGGTAATACATGGAGCTTCAAATGCTTTTATGGTTATTAATGTTATTCCAAATACCTTAATAGCTTGTAAAGGCCATGCGATGTTATTATTTCAAGTAGGATGTACGTGTCCACATAACCACAGTATTTAATTCGTGAAGTGAAGGTCATGGAACATACAATGCAACGCAAAATAAAAAGATGTAGGGCAAACGAACGCACGAGGTTTTCATTCCAAAAAATATTCAAGAGCAATGCCAAAAGAAGCCAACATGTGTGGATCAGAGAATTAAATGTAATTTAATCCCAAATTCATCCGATAGCCAAATGCTGCATTATTTTCTTGGAAAAATGAAAGTCGAAAAGGGTTGGCCGTTTTACTGCGCTTAATGCAATTTTACTCATTGTGAGTAATTCTCCACTATTCTTGGTAAGACGAATGACTTGTACTACGGTTTCGTTTTTTGCAGTCCACGATATGTATTCGCCAATAATACAAAACCATGAATATACACATACATCTCATATTGTTTTAAATCCGAGAACAACCCTTTTGGCAAATCTTAATAGCATACATAGGTGTTAGCTTTGTATATAAGTTTGTAGAAGCTGTTTGTTTTTACATACATGTTCCTGATTCTGTAACGATGTTTGGTTTTACGAGACAATTTTCAATGTAAGGAAAAGGAAAGAAAGCATTCTAATATTACTAGGAAAATAAACAGCACCACAAACATTAATGCTATATACAAGATGCAATGATACACATGTAAATAGCTGACTAACATAAAATAGTTTTTACAATTCTTGTTCCTATATTTTATTACAGTAGGAATGTTTTCAAGGAAGGATGCATTTATGTGTCAATTCATGTTGGTAATCAGTAGTGGTATCTGGTATAAAACGACAATGTCGTAAAACGTGTTCCCTGTTAAATAATTTTTTACTCTAGTGTTCTCCAAATGAAAAAGCTGACGAATAAAATTAAAATGTCATTGAGAATTCAATTATAGTGTTTAAAGACCGTTCTGAATAAAGTATCCTTACGCCTAAACTGCTGCACTTAAATAAGCTAAATAAGTGCTTATAGTAATGTAAGTAGTGTTCCAACAATTTACACAAAGGAAATGCTTTTAATGTACTGAGTGAGTACTGATATTGTATGTAAAAATGGTCACAGTACATACTATAAAACTCGAAAAAGGTTGTTGTTATCCTTCGCTTAAAAATAAATCGGTCTATCGCGTGTAGTACTATTAGTGATGAATCCTCATTGGAAATTACAATGTTTACAGATAAAGGAAAAATAAATCTGAACTTAATGTTGTCTATGAATGTATTGCTTCAATCTAAACTGCTAAAAGTATAAAACAAATTGTCTAGTCTAGTATAAGTATTAGTATTGTATATTGTATTGTAAGTTAAATTGAAGCATGACCTGCACTCACACGAAATTTTATTGTGTTTAGTTTAATGTATATATCTGGATTAACTTTATATTGCAATACTAAATACTCCAGTTAGTTGTGTACTTGTATATACATATCCGTTACATTCTACTTAAAAAATCAACACACATACATAAAATATTTGCCAAATTTGCCAGATGAGATTTGACACATTCTAGAGTACCATTACCATGTAAGCAATTATTCATTCATTCATTGATACTTTATCAAATAACATTCCATGCTTAGGATTCATTCTCTTGAGTCACGGTTGTCATAAAACACCTACATCCGGAATGGAAAAATACTCATCTCTTTGAACAGCCGAACAAATCTGTGTCTACCATGTGGGCCTAACACATAAACTGATATCAATACACTAAGTATTATGTTATGTATAGTTTAGTTACTATATATGTATATCATATGTATTTCAATTACGTCGCAATCACATATCGCCATCATATGGCACACAGTTTAATTGTGACAGATATTCGTGCTTTATCGCTGCTCTACAGTCTACAGATTACATAATACTTGTTCAACAAATTTATTTAAGCCATATGAGTAAAATGAACTTGTGTATACATAAATAACCTAACCGTACGTACTACACTATGTTATACGAAATTTTTGGCAAATTTTTTATCCACCTACTAGTGTACATACGCTGTGAATTTTAACCCCTCCACTTTATCCTATATATAATAATATGTAATACCTACATATTGTTAACAGCAATATGGCACAAATATTATGTGTGCAGATTTAAAACAATAAAGGAATGTCACCGACTCGTCCTAATCATTAATGATTATGGTACACGATTACGATTAATACATTCAGAACATTCATTCACGTATTTGCTTTCAGCTGCTTTTTCACACAATTATTTAATAACTGCGAAGATAGGTTTCACTAAAAACCTTGGAACATGCAAAACTATAACGATAATAACAAAGCCATCTGCTTTGCAAATTTACCAACAATCCCAGATTATTTACACAACTACATCCCGTTACTTTCTCCACCATTACTTTACCCGATGGGTTAGAATAGAGAGTCGTAGAAAGTTCACCCTTTTAGTATGGATTGATGTACTGACTGCATGTCGGGAACTAGAACTAAATTATGCATGGTGTAATAATTTAATGTACCATGTCCTACCTTGGTAAGCTTGACCTAAACCCATACTGAAGAACAATCGCAAAATGCGTTTAGCTCATTAAATTCAACAGACAATTGCTTACACATGATTAGAAAGGTTATTTTTTAATATTTTACTTTGCGGCAATTGCGCTGAATACACTTACGTTTATAAAGGGCAAAGGCATAATAAGTTTAATAAGCAAAAGTGTTCATTGTAGTAAACCATTCATACTAAGTTAGCTTTGATTAGTCATTTAATTTAAATTGTGTTAAATGTACCAAACAGAACTGACCCATTCACTCATTATTGTCATTATACTTCCTTGTACTTAAATTGGCAAGCTGGTTAACTATTAGTCATTAGTCCATTAATAGACCTACGAAGTAATCGTAACGGACTACTAACAAAATTATAACATCACTATTTTCACTATCACTTGCCAACAATTTTCTTCGCAAACCCACAAAGGAAATATATTATTGTAATATGCCATACAATAGATTGATTAATTTTGTGTTGAGTGGGAATTTTTATGTTATTAATGTTTGCATCTGTCAGTGCGAAAACAAGACGGCATCAGTGTAACAATTTCTGACGAGTGCATGGAATGAATGCATGTTGCCTTTTGTATTTGCATTATAATATGAACACAACATGTTTATTATACGATACCACCACCACCGGACCGATATATAATATTATACCTAGAAGCTTATCATTATACGAGTTACGTTATTTCACTACAACGTAAGCATACAAAACACTTCTCTCTCTATACACAATAACTCAATGCAAACTAGAATGGTGCAGTGTGAATGAAGCAAAACGCACCGTCGCTACATAAAGCAAAGTACAGGAGCAGTTAATCCAGTTTGGTTGGAGTGGGTCAGATTAATCTGAAAAATAAAAGATTTTGGCTCCACGATGTCGCACGCAAAGTAAACTCAAGTACACACATTCGTTACCTATTTTCTAATATTTTGTTGCTCATTGGCCATCGTCCCTTTATTAATCTTCAGACTTCTGCAGTTCAAAGAATTGTTGGTGCCACTGTCACAAACCAACCCTATCATTTGTATTTTAATTCAGGCGTAGGTATGCAATATGCATAATTCTGCATGAAAAGCTGCTACATACATATTAAGTATATCGTTTGATTACTTTTCATAGAAAACCTACAGATATATATAAGCAATTTTATTTATCCACTATACAGTTCATTAAAAAAGTACAGTAATATAATAACACAGAATGTATTGCATAACCAAATTATTTTCGGGAATTTGCAAATTGCAGCAGGTACAATATTGGATGCATGTGCACATTAAACGGTTTTCGTCCATAGGTATTATTAATTGCCAACTGCAGACATAATACTCTTGCTATACTTCTGAGAAAGTGCATTGTACTTTGCTTCAGGCTCAACTCGTTTCGTTGGCTAAGTTGACTATAGCAGATAAATCACACCTAATCAGTCTAATAGTTTCTAACATTGTACTATTGTGGGTAGTCACAAGTAGAAAACGTATATATTCAACTATTAACGTAGGTATTAGGCTTTTAGCAAAATGTTTGACTATGTTAGCATGATTGCATCCATAATAACTGTGTGTTCTCCAAACCCATATGAAGCTGATGCTTGTTATTGTTAATTGGAATGTATACCTTAAGCCCTGAGGAATAGTTGAATTGAATAATTAGCAGTAAAACGAACTTCCACTATCAGTAGCTTAACTTGATTCGTAAAGTCAACTTGACAGGAGCCTACGAACACTTTCCACCACTCAACGCACTACACTGCATTGCAAATTGCGCAAATATGTAAGCTCTCCCTATACCTAAGTTTTATTACTTTGCAGCAGTGTACAACTTTTTTCTCATTAGATCGTGTGCTTTCTACCTCAAATGTTGTTTCACTATAACCCCACAGTACAAAACAGAGACTGACAGAATATGCCAAAAATTTTAATACTAGCACATAAACCTTGTGCATAAAAATGAAATTTAAATGAAATCCTTCAGTATTATTATTGCTATTGCCACCATGGGTGTGTATACAACACATATACACGAATTTTGTATGCAATTGCAATAATAAGTATAGTAGTAGTAGTAGTAGTACTCAGAGAAAATTTAATATTTCATAGAGATCTACTTGTTATGTAGCAAATCTCACTTTCCAATGCCGTTTTATGGTACACTATAAAATACAACAAGAATAATAAGTAACAAGGTCTGACTGCATTCGCATTTCATCCACTTTGTGGTTTAACAACACAGTGGATGCTATAAAAGACTGTAACATCCCAGCACGATATCAATATAATCTGTAAGTAGGGCAAACTTTATCTATCTATCTCTGATGCAGAAAATAGCTTAGGTCATGTGATAATTTATGACACGCCTTACATATTAGATAAATAAACAATACAGTTTTAGTTACTATTTAAGTTGAAACTACATGAGAATTTTACTACCAAATTTACATGATAATACACAGTGGAACATACTGTACATCTATGTGCATACATGTAGTATGTGCATCATCACGAATGAATCATGCAATTGCAAACCACATTTTGAAAATTATTACCATCAGTTTTATTATTTAGCGTTAGTTGTTTGCATGTTTCTCACAAACACACAAGGGACTGCGAAAAATGGCGAAAATGTTAAGCCAATTATTCTCTTTAGGTATGGACATTCTATTTTAAAAACTTCTGGACTCAATTGCTTTGTTCCATACAGTCTTGGCTTTCAAAATTATTTTGTTTACTTTGAGGCTACTGCTGTTGGATGTACGAAGTAAGTAAACCTTTCGCATGTTGTATTTATTTATATCATTAACACCTTTCTAATTGCCTTTCCCGACAAACTACGAAGTATGTTTTAAAATGTGTTTCATATGCATGCGAAATATTCTGTATGAATGTTTGCAGTTCTAATTTCAAAACAAAGTGTACTGTACACATTGCAATACATTGGTAAACCTTACAGCACCGAAGCAATGATTGCCGAGTTGTAGAGTACTGAGTGTGCAATACAAACTGTAACTTCCAATGCCAACATGAACATGTTTTTCTACGCAAGTAAAAATAACACTTGAGAACTGCGCCGGAGCACGAGCATTATATTAATGATAGAATAATTTTATTCTATGCAATTTTAGCCTTTCCATGTTAGTGAAATGCAATGTTAGTTGTAAGCCATGACATTTGTATGCAGACTTTACATACACAACACACAGAAAGAATTACACTGTCATCAAACCATCTCTACTTTACACAACACATTGCATTAGCATGTATCTTCCGCTTTGTACTTTTGAAGGCGACTTGACTAACAATGAGACAAAAATAACATGCAATGCTTGCTAAAGCCAAATCTAATTCTAACTAGTATTCTACAATGTAAGTGATACAATTTATACGTACATGCTCTTCAACAGTTTACAAACGAAACAAAAACTACATTTCCTAATGCTTTCCTTCGTTATGCTACTGTTAACTAATTGCTTTTGTTTGTGTTTGTCACTCCTACTATATACTTCAAGTCTAACTCTGGCCACTTTTTGTTCAGCAATTTCAAGACACCAAAAATATTGTTTCAACTATCTTTCTCCACTCCATCTCTTATTAGCGCAAAGAAAATGTGAATTTAAGTGCTAGCAGCTTGGTGTAATCAAATTAACGTATTGCAACTTTTAAAGAAGATATCTACTTAGGTATCTATTTCAGGATTCATATTATAAGAGCCTTGAATTGAATGCTGAAAGAGTGTGCTCAATTTTTGCCTGTTTTGTTTAAACTTACAATTCACAATCATTAAAAAAACTTGCACAAGTTGTAAGTTTTGACATCTAATTTAAAAACAGCACAATACAAAACTAAACTCTCCCAATAATTACCTACTTTAGTTTACTATGCACATGCAGTATGTAGAAAAGGTTCTTAGAGATATTAGTAGCAAGTATAAGATTAAAGTCACACAGTAAGTAGAGATATGTAATGTACCCGAGAGGTACCTTACATATCTACTAAACCACATCATCGTTTCTCACAACAGTCTGAAGAATCTAATACATACCTAATACCTACATACTCGTAAATGCACTCAACTTCTTATTCTACCAACAAACGAGTCAGTAATACTAATGGGTGTGTATCTTTCCATTTGTTTGTCGTTTATAAGAGGGTTTCATTCACGATGCACGCAATACCCTTACAAACATTTTTTTGTAAAAACAATATTATTTTTGAAAACTGGAAATCTAAACACGACGCAACATACAAGATAAGACAGACGCCTAAAATATCTTCTACACGAAACAGTGTTTGTTTGTAACTGAGGGCAGCAAATTGTACGTGAGTTGGTGAAGTCGTGAAAACTTGAAAAAGGTGACATACCACACCTAGTTGAGGCTGACTGTTCACGAAGATGAAGTCAACATTGCACTATCAACACAAAAGCAAGTGCAGAGTGCAGTGCACTGACATGGTAAAATAACCGCTTAGTCATAGTCATAGCAAATAACATCAACGAACAGAAAAATAGCCGAGTGGTAGAAGTAGAACCTACATACGATTATTTATTTAACTAACTCAGCAAGAGACATTCATGTAGGGTGCAAAGTCCTCAAAGATGCAATGCACAGAGAAAATGAATGAATGGACGACCATACAGATTGTTAGAAGCAGTGTACTGTACACAATAACACAATGCAAGTTATATAGCAAACCATTCAACCATATGGACACATTTGGTATTGTATTGGGCGTGTTAACATTAGAAGCTACATTTTTTCTATGCACCTCTGGCTTTAGCATTACATTTTTCTTGCTTTTCGCCAAAGGTTGTCAACTGAATCAAATGATTACAAGATACGCTAAGTGTTAACTGAAATAAGTTTACAAATAAAAAATATTTTATATAAACTGTGCGCAATCTCATTTTGTTTCTTTTCCTGGATCATTGGTATATAAAAAGTTTATGATAAATGCAACTATACCATATCTGTAGGTCTACACTTTTTTATGTTATCCAGCTCCAGAGCTTTTCTTGTTGCCGCTGTACTATACAGTATTACTTTCACAAGCAAAACTAACAGGTCAAACTTCAAATGGTGGAACAAACAAAAGAGGTTACATAAAATATTGAGGTTAACATCATGCACAAAAATATTACGTCAATAAAGAGGATTTGATTTGAGTTGTTGCAAATGCAGAATGTTTTTGACAAATAAATATACCTACGTCGTGACTCGTTATCACTGTCACTTTAAAATTACCCAACTGAATCTGAACAATGTTAATTTGACAACAACAGTTTACCTTACTCTTTGCTATTTTTACCAAGTACTTATGTGGAGTGGGTTAAAAATACGCAGGTACGTACAATATTCACACAGTGGTCTTCCGATTCCAGAACAAGCCAATGATAAGTGTACATGTTACATAAGTAGGAAATTATTATTAAGGATCAAAATATCATTTTGTTCCATGACGGATGATAAAATAAATAAACTCATGAAAGCCTGAATAAGTCGAGTCGGGGTAGCCTGGTCGTTTACAGGATTACAGGAAACAACCTTGTAAGTTGTCAGCCTGTTAGCTCTTACATGCAGATTTAAATAGTTTAAAAAATATGATTTGGTGTCATTTTTTGTACTTCAACTTTTAGAGGCGTAGTATATGATGAGAATCGTTTATTTTGCATGACAGCACATTATTCAGATAACACTCTGACAGAAAATTATAAAAAAATACGCTTTAAGGATTACTTATATTATGCTCCAATTTGTAAGCTAATGCCAACTCCATGCAAATGCAGAACTAATAAAAGTAAATCACCCTACACGACATAATGTGGTGATGGTGGATTGGTGAGTAGTACTGAGTATTATTTTAATTGCAATTGACCAATAAATAATAAACTGGTACAAGTTAACAAGCTAGGCGTAGAACAGTCAGGAGTAGCCAGACAGAAATTATCAGAAGCACTAACTATTTATGTCCTCGTCATTTCTTTGATAAGAAAGCAATGGCACTATGTGCAGGAACATAACTTTTACTTCAAAGGTGCAGAGTTCAGATGAGACTCTCGACTTCAACATAGAAAATGACATTCTGAAGTACTAAATCTAAAGTTTCTTTCTGAGCAGTTGTTATTTGAGTGTTTCGCTTATTATGTGTTTCCTGTCTATATCCTTCGCTTCCTTACTTATACTAGACGTTAGTATTATTAACATGTAAACTAAACCGCTCCAGCAGTATGTGCATTTACAAATCACTTATGCTGTTATGAGTTCTCCAACTATCATATTTCATGTTGAAAACCAAATAAAAAGCCACATTCTCAACACAGCATGAGAATTTGGTTCATTTGGTTGCCTTTATTTCTTTGCTTAATGCATGTCGCAAAGTCGCAATGTGTGCACTCTACAAATATTTACTTTGATAAATATATAATGGAAGAGAAAGGAAAGGATTATATTAATCTCTCACAGATGACGACATTCAGGCCTTTAAGGCATCATGAAAACTAACCAACAACGAAAGACAACACATTGCATAGCATTTAGGATTGCTAAGATCTCTTCCAAAGAGTTCATCACTGCAATTTATAACAATTCCAATGCATGTGCAAGTGCAATCATAGTAATCCAATTTATGTGGCTCACGAAAACCAAATTGTCTAGTCACCAATGTCAATCTTTATTTCAGTAGCTAATGCTTCCACTACTATATAAATAAAATGCACAACAATAACTTTGATAATAATGAATGACGTTTCTGACGTTTGTAAAGGAAAGGAAGGTCAAACTATCGTATTTTACCTTGGTACCTGATTTTGCATATATACTCTGTCTGAACATACCTTCATGGATAAAAGCAAGTGACTGTTGATATGATTTCTTGGATAACTTCTGGCGTAAGAGCAGAGAGTTAAATTGTTAAAGCCATTAACCTTCGTAAATAATCAAAGAATAACGATGATAATAATGGGACAAATGAGACTGAATGTAAATTAACGATGTTCAGGACGCAACAGACATCATTACAATTTATGCTGAAAATAATCATTACCTATATCATTTCTTCATTACGTAGGATCGTAGGAATACGTATAATAATAAGTTATAAAAACGCTGACTAAAGTTATTAATTTTACATGCATTATGATGAGTGACACACTGTAGGATTCAATTCTCAACCTCAAATTACCTGACTAGACTACCAAGGAGCAATATAAATAGCACTTAAAGTACTATTCATTTACCATAAGTGCATAGGTTATGGTTATAGTAATGTTACATGATATTTTTGTGCTTTCCAATCAAATGCATTGCTAGATTGAATACATCAACAAAATAACAATTATATTTCGGCAGCTATGTAAAAGTGATGACTCTTATGCGTCAACAAAACTATAACATTAAATGCAATGTGGGGCAATGAGGAAAGTCTCATAAATAGCGTGTTTGATGTTGAAGAAGTAATCAACTATGGACAAAAATAGCCTGTGACTAATGTACACGCATACGTATTGACGTATTTTCATTTTGTTGTTTGCCTATATCTATTCGGTAATTGTTGTCTACCGCAAATGTATAAAACACAATTAGTTATACATATAGTGTATAATATTACAAAAACACCTACTTATATAAAGTTAATGAAGTCCTTTGCTAACTATTACATTTATACTGTCTTTCTGTTAATTAACAATTAAAGCGTAGCTGGTGGGTTTTCGTTGCTCTTTATGTTTTCATTAGTACCTACAGACCATGTAATAAAAAGAGATCATTCCTACTTGCAATTTTAACCTTAGGCCTTAGAGACACAGATCTTGCAGTTCACTTAAGAACTGAATCAGGTATGTATATGCATGCACATTGTACAAAGAGTATTGCTTGCAGTTAAAGTGTGCACAATGCGTTGACAAAGCTTGATAGAAGTTTACAATCTGTGTGACGACTACAAAATGGTCAACTCCAGGAAAGTTGTTTCATCTACCACTCCCTTCCGAATTTCATCAAGTTTCATAGCATCACATGCCATGCGAGATTCCATGCACAATGCACGTTCCTAATGTTCTTGCCTGTTCTTAAAAATCGATACTACATAACAAAGTAAATAGCTGCACTTACTGCGACTCTGAAACGTCGTGTCGCGTATAAGCAAGAATTGATCCAGTTTTCCCTTCGAGACATGCTGAGTTTACTCGCACAGCCATAGATACATAGTCTTACTCTCTTACTCACACACACTCCAACCATTATACTAGAAAATCAGTTACAACTGCAACATTCCACATTCCCATTCTATACTCTACTCCTTTAAAAATAGACAGTTTGCACACAGAGTTTGCATAGTCACGTATTAAGTTAGACAATACTATAAAAATACGTTTTATGACATAATATAACAACATACTTGGTTTATTGTTAGCATAGTAGATTTATTAGACTTGATGCTGGTAGAAAACGGGAAGTAAAATTCGGTCTTTATATCAAAAGCAATTCATGCATGATATCGTGAATATTAAACTATAAACTATAACTATTATACCTATACTAAAGGCTAAATCTAAATTTTTACTATTTTCTTTGCGAAAGCAATTTCCGAATTTACTGACTCAACTACTTCTAAACATACAATGCACACAATCACGAGTAAAATTGAAGAGTAGTGAAAATATGCTGCCAAATAATTACAGACTATTTAAATGATGTATGACCAACGATTTCACGAGATTGTGAATCCCTTGAGACTATAATTATAAAACTGAACTTCGAAGTACAAGAACAAGGTTGTCATAATCCAATCCGGAACCGTATAATCATTACAAGCCTTCGCCATAATTACAATGCAGTGAATGCAGGAAGGAAACTACCGAAAACCGGCAAATCCAAGTCGGCGAGTTTGGCGGTCGTAAGCGAGCCTTGGCCTACTTACTCGACAAGAAAGATTCACAAAATACACACGTACCTAATGCACAATACGGAAAGCTCTTTGAAGCGTTTCGTAGTATGTGCTTGCTATAATAAATCTATCTTACACTATGTCTGTGTCTACTGTGCTATACTCATTCACATACATACATATACAAACACAAGCCAAACATACAAATACACAAGTCGCTTTCTTATCTGCTATCTACGAATTTCCAAATCTTACGATGTTTATGTTCGACGAGAGAGCCAACCGAGCCTGCCAAATTTTCATTCAGATTAAAACTCAGACAACCATAGCGTGAATGTGGCTGATGCAACTTAAGGAACAAGTTAAACAATAGAAGGACTAATGACGGACCATGACCATGACATGACCGGGCAGAATTCATTGTCGCAACATGGTCAAATATAAATACACTGCGGCTTAACTTTGTCTCGTGTCTCATGCTATTGTTATTTTAAGAAAATCAACTGTTTCTCACCTTTTAATTATAAATCAACATTGTCGACAATGAGAATTTTCAATTGGTATAATTATGCGGTGCTCCTTTTCATTCCATCATAATACAATACATAATTTATAAATTCATACTCAACAGAAGACAGGCTCTTTCTTACGTAAACTTGGGTTGGCTAGGACTAGCTTAAAAATAAATATACTAGCATCGCGTTGGCTCAACTGTTTATTAATTTATTATTTATAATATTTACAATATTCATTTGACATTTTGCGATTTACTTTTTTCTGTGTGCAAGATTTTGCCTAAATCGAGTTACTTAATAAATGAAAGCATGAAAGTCTGTAACTCTCACAAGTAATTTAAGTAAATCTGCATGTTTTATCCCACGCACAGTAATGCACTGGAAAGATTCCAGTACGAAAAATGTTATTTCACATGATGTGACAGTATGTTAATTGTTCATTAAGGCAAAAGGCAGCTCTTTGGTGTAGAGAATCAAGTATACCACAGTCTATGGAGCGGTGTAGATTCTACGTTAGTAACATTCATTATCATTCAACTGCAATCTCCACATTAATTACCTGACAGACTGTTGCACTGTTATTGTCTTACTCTAATGGAGAAGTTAACCAAGTTGACTTACTGTTAGGCTTTACATTTTAACGTACATACTGTGCTATGTTTACAATTACTGCAGAATTCAAACCTGCTCTGCTACTTTTTTCAACATGGTTTTCTTGTCTTGCTAATGTAAATTGTAAAGCCCCTATATCACTTTGTTTGTATTATTTATAAGAACTCCGTAATTCATTTCAACTGTATAGCATCTATAATCTATACACTAGCATTCACCTTATCTTCGAATTCGAAATACTTTAAGTTATTTTTCCAAGTAAATTGTAACTATGCCGTAAAGTTAACGGGTTCTATTTGTACCTTACTATCTACACCCTAATTGTTTCTTCTCGTCCTATGCTAGCGTTTACTTGAAGAAATAAGAAATTACACGACATTTGAACAATAAAGTTCAAAAGTCAATCCAGCATTTACCATTAGGAAGAAATAATTACTACCTATGACGATTCTTATAACATAAAGAATGAAGAGAACTGGAAAGACGTAAAATTACGCACATCTTTATGCTGGTGAAAGGCCAAGCTTACTTTTAGTATTGATTTGTAAGTGATGGAAAGAAATGCACTTTACACACAGGCAATTTAATATATTCCTTCTAATAATATAGCTATTATACATATAATATGAATATGAACATACGACTGAATGGCCAAAGAAGAGAATCGGATTTGCTACGTTCCATTTATAAACAAGCGGCCAAGCTGTGCATTATACATTTGACGTTTTTGGAGTATGGCAGTGGTCAATTTGAACGAACTTACATATGGCTATATTTAGAAATAAAATATGGCATTAGGGAAAGTTACGTGCACCACATCACAAATAGCGCAACGAAATCATTTTATGTAATAGGTAGGAACTTTCCTAGTCTGGACGAAACTACCTCATTGAGCCTGGTACCACGTTGTGCAAAAGCAATTTCGAACCTCGGGGCTTACGGTATGTATATATATGATGCTTAGTTCGAAATAAAACATCATAGCTGCTACTGATATGTATAAGTCAACCCCAGCAAAAATTGAAGACTACTAATCCCAAGCAATATAGCTAATATTCAAAAATGATTAGATTGGATATACCTATAAAACCTCTACTTATCTATTTATTTTGTATAAAAATATCAACCCACGCACCAGCAATTTTTGAACTTTGTATTAAAAAAATTAGGATGGAAACATGACATGTATGTACCTATCTATGTATATGCTGAATTCTATAACGAACTTGCTCAATTTTAATAAAAAGCAAAAGGAACAATAAAAAGATTGATATGTCTAGCCTGTGGCTTTTTATTGCTTATAGAAATACTTCATTTTTGCTATTCATTTTTTCATTTATATTTACAACTTCCAATACACAAGTCCAACCCAGCATTCGTTTCATAAAAATTATAGCGATTAATAATTTTATTATTGTACGTGGGCTTTCTTTATATACGCATTTCCTATTTTGCATTTATACTATAACATGCAACGTACTTTCCTACTACCTACATACAAATGTTTATGTTAATGTACCAGCATTTGCATGTATACAAAGTGTTAAGTGAGCAAATATAATAATATGAACAAAGAATGACCAAAACTTACTTAGAACATCGCATCATTCAAAACATCGCATATGAATAAATGAATCCATAAAAAGAGCACCTCTGCCTTCTGTTCTTAATATACAAATGTAAGTGACCGCCTTAGGAAGTTAACAAATTACTATCAAGCCCTGCCGACCTTGAATACTCCAAGACTCCTCTAGTGACAGGTCGTCACTGCAATTTGGATGCCTCAGTAATAAGCAACTATTATTAAGAACAGGACTACACATGCAAACATATTGCGAGTGCGCCTATCTGCCAAAACCTGTGCCGAAAATGAATGAGCGTGCTGGCAAATCGATATACATATTTTTACTGTTTTATCAAATCTGCTTTGTGGAAATAAAATGACCTTTCGCAGATAATAATTAAACCTGTCTGTGTGAGATTAATGACATGAAGATAGATGCAGATAGCTAAACATAAAACGAGCAAACATGAAAAGAGAAAATTGGATACAAAAATATATTTTCTAATAATTTTGTACTTCACAAATGGTTTCAATAATAAAATCCTTTTCACTTACTTCAAACGTGACAATCTAACAATAATCTTTCTATCTCAAGAAACTCTGCTGTGATTTTATGTGTATATTAATGTATATATTTATATTCTTTTTGGTATCAAATAAAGATATAATGATATAAGATGAGCGTTGGGACTTCAAAAGGATGATTTTTATATACAAATAGGAGTACAATGATTCATAATAGCGTGAACTGCATATTATTATAGATATATATTATGTAGTATACTTCTATAGATATAGATAATCCTTTATTCTACTGATTGATATTCATCATTCATGCAGGAGTGGTACAAGTAATATGTAAACAGGCGAACAGGATTTTATTCACTTATTACTATACCATTATAGTATAGGTAGTAGTATTTAGATTTGCACGCATCGAATTCTTCAGTGACCTTGCGAAGGAAACTTTAGACGATTCAGGATTCAAAGGCAAGGGACGTTGCCAAAAGGTAAAAGCGTGAAAAGGCTTATGCCTGCCTGCTACAACTATTTTCGCAAAAAATTGCATATAATATTATAACCTATACGCCTATACATTCTATACACCATTCCTATTACTTATAGTTATGTAGCAAAACTGTGTAATATAAGTTGATCATCTGAAAACAACAAGATTTTCACTGATCAGATCCGCTTATGTTTTAGCATACGGTAACAAAATCGATATTATGTACTACACACCTATAACCAGTCATCTATCTAGCTTATTATATTTATACTATAATATTTTCTCATTAGTAAACATGGTTTTATCGCAAAGACACTACACACTTGATACACACATTAGAAAAATTGACTAGAAACTACATAGCTAAATAAAAATTTGCTTCATGAGTGCAAGATTCGATTTGTATACAATAATACAGGTTGTCGAACTTTAATTTGCATCCAAAATGAAATGCATGTTGTTTCATGCATTCTTGTATATGTCTTGCTTGATATTGCTCGCTATAAATGTTAGAAAATTGTCCGGGCACACAGTAATTGTAAATTACTTTATTATGTTTGTTCATAGTTTGTATGGAGAAATGGAAAGAGAATATAAAAGAGAAAATATTTCCCTTACTAAAACAAAAACAGGCAACTTTTCCAAAAACCAAATAGACCGATATTAAAGAGTTTTGTCAGAGATTAATAAAATGAGTTAACTCGCATACGTTCTAAACGTATAGAAGATCAAATGGACAAAAAAATTATTATCTCAATCATCCTCTTGATTGTCTTGATCAAATCAAATATCAGAAAGCATTGCGTGGGTCAACTCATTTCCTTCCCCATATTTCTATTCATAGCAGACCGGTCTAGGAACTATTACATAGATTGCGGAGCGATCCGATGGAAAATTTGAGTTTTTAGTTTTTGCACAGACAGATGCTTCATAAAAACTCTAAATAAATATGATTGATTGCAAAGACATAACAGCTTCATTTGAATTTTAAATAGACAATTGATATATACAAGTACTTCTCAATTTACTTAGGTATTATTATTTTACCACTTATATACAGTACTACTGTGTACACGTACATAAGGCCAAAGACGAGCCAAAGCCACAATAATAAATAAACCGGTCAACACCGGGTGTAGCGTAACAACGAAGTTACATAATATCTTGAAACTTAAAATCACATGATTGACTGTTATTTCGCAGTTTGTATTTGTAAAGATATAATACACTGAACTGACTGTTAGTCGACGACTTTGTACGAGAAAATTATTCAAGCCTTTTGAAAACGTACGTATAACATCAGTTGACTTTAGTATAGCTACCTACCTACCTACCTATAAGAATTTACATTTGAATTGCTCACAGGCGTATCTTCTCTTTTATATCGGACATCGGAGCAATACTGACAAGCCTGGTAGTGGTACTTATACAAAGACATATTGATTGGGTCAAAGGTAATGAAGGGGGTGACCGATTAAGCCCATCTTCGAACTTAACGTCATATTGGACCTCAATAGTAGTATGTGTAGCAAAGACATCTTTAGCTTAAACCGTTCTTCAGTTATCGTGCATAAGGACAGACAGACGGACGGAAACACGGACGGACACACGGACAGAGTGAAATCATATAACAACTTCGTTGTTAAATAAATAACAAACTATAAACTTCATTTGATTTAGCTACTCGCATGGTATAAATGGCTCTGCAAACCATTTTGAAGGACATTAACGTATACATATTCTGTACTTAACACAAAAAATGTGACGGGATGGTAACACTCAGATGAAAAACAGTTCTTGTCAGCTTGTCATCATTTTTCATCATAGTATAGAGTACACACAACAAATCAACGAAATTGTGACTTCCTCTTTTGTTCCTTCACTTATGTCTACTGTACCTTTTACTACTATATCGCGATCAGTAAAGGAATTTTACACGAGTGTGTAGTTTCTAAACTTGCACAAAGCCAAAAGCAATAGAATAATCCAAATATGGACACACAAACACTTACTTCACTTAATAGGTACATGCTACATACAATGAACTTAGCGCAGATAAGCATAATACACTTAGGTATATTATTTTTATTGGCGATTCTATTACTTCTAAAATAATGACTTTGTAATGGTATCCTGACATCTGACACTATGTAATACAAACCATATGATATGTAATCATCGGATAGAGATAATAATATACGCATTCTTTTTTAAATGGCTAAGTTAATAATTTTTAGCCAAACATTTAATATGTGTATTTTAAGGTTCCTTCCTTTTATAAAATCGTAAAGCTAGATGTACCGTTATTCACAATGATTGATTTAGATAATCGTTTTCGAATCACAATATGTTGGTAGATATTATATACCTATAAGCATACGTTGACAAAAAAGCGCATACCTATATGTGCCAAAAAGCACCAATTGCCAATTAGAAATGAAAATGGGATTGATCGCATGATTGTAAATTAGCCACAGCTTACTATTATAATTTAAATTTAAATTGCATTAAAATATTGCTTATAAACATTTTACTTTTTTTAAACAGTACAGTCGTCGGAAGAAAGACTGTCGCGAACTGGACTGGATAGAATCGTATTTTGTATAATGAAATGAACGATAAAGAGTTATATATACATACGATCGATCAATGTTAACTTTCAACTTTAGACATTTGTACAGGACATTGAATTAAAAATAAGCAATAAGAGAAAACATCAAACCAATTGAACTGAAAATGTTCTTCACAAAGTCAGTATAGTATGTACAATGAAAATGTTTGGCTAAATCGCCTTGAAACAAGTTAAAACTGCAGAAGTGCATTTTAATTTGGTTAATGCTAAAATGACCCTTTCATTCTGTTTATGCCAATAAACCGAATTTAAAACCAAACATGTGCATTTAAAAACATTTAAAGGAATGGGTGATGGGTCAAGAAGAAGACCTTAAACATAACTTGCATTTACACAACATACTGAAACATTTCAATATTTGTAATGTTGTATGTTGTTGCAGATAATTATTATTAAGTAAATTATTGGTTTTGTGTTGTATATTTAAAAATTGTAAACAAACCTCTTCTCTCCTCTTTGCCCATCTTCCACAAGGACTCTCTTCTACAATCTCGCTTTCATCATCTGAGTCCTCAATCGTATCCGATGTTGTAATTGCAGCCTTATTCTCGTTTTCATTACTTGATCTGCTTCCGGTCATTGCAATCGCAAATCTGCAACCCGGAGGATTCCTTCGTGAGGGTTAACAAATTCAAAAACTGTTCAATGTCCAATGGCTAGATTATTTTATTTTGTGCACTTGACTTTAACATTTAAGATTCGCAAAAGAAGTAACAATAATTACACTATGAACAACAACTATATTTATTTGCACACTCCACAAAGCACGGTATATTGGCCCATACTCTTAGCCAAACTGAACTGTTAGTGAGCTGCGAGTTCTCGAGCTTTTTGTCAAGTTTAATTTCAATAACAACAGAAGAATAGGAAACTCAACTCTCTGTCTGAGTAGAACTATAGTGGGCAGAATGAATAGAACTATACCAACATAACAAAAACTATAAATCCTGCATTGCACTGCGCATTGCACTCTGCCACGACTGAAACATCAACAGTGCGCAGTGTATAGTACACGGAGAAGAACCAGCACCACACGAATAAAACACCCAGATGAGTTGCACACAAGGGGAAATCATCAGCAAGTAGAGATGTCCAAAAGTCACAACCGTCTTCATCAAAATGGTTTAAAAACCAAAATTTAAATTCCTAACATTATTTCTTAGCGATATCTTTTACAAATTGCAATATAGTTAATATATTTTATCTTGAAAATGAAATGCCCGTTAGAAAACTCTTTTTCTATATGGCTTTACAAAGTTTATTGATATTTTATACATTTTACATACAAGCTCTGCTACTAAAAGCTTCAGTAGAGCTTGTAAGTACAATCTAGATATTTTAGTGGTGTAAAGTCTGTAAAGGTAAAATATACGTACGCTTGAAATTTTTATGTGCTTAAAATTGTTTAATAGTGCTAGTTATTAAATTCCTCTTCCATATGTGACGAAATAGCATTGGCTAATGTAAAAGGATCAATCTCTATCCTACAACATGACTTATGTAACCCAAAATCCTAAAAACCATATTTATAATATTTGTTGTTATATTTTGTTTATATTACCTTTACCATATTTTAAAATATTCTTTTGTTTTTTGTTTACTACTGTGTCTTTGCAAACTCAGTTTGAGTCTGTAATAAAATTGTAATTATGGCTTATGGTACAAGAAATTACTTTTTTACCCTTGATCTTACTAGAGCTGTAAATTCTCATAAAACTAACCTAAAACGTTAGTTTTATGAGAATTCTTCTACTTAGGTGTTTCCATTTGGACATCTCTAATAATGTATAGAGGAGATATTATGTAGTTTACGAGTATTAGTCTAGTCTGTACTTTCATCCTTGCTATCGATGTATATAACGTACACACGGTCGGTATGGTTTTGGTAGCACATTTACGCGAAACATAGAGAATTCTTCGACAAGACTTTTTCACCATGTAATTTCTGTGTTTCTGCTTTGATTTGTGGGCAGTTGGGCAGTATTTTACATAGCTATTATGGGAGAGGACGATAAAGATGATAATGGCACCATGGCATGTGTTTCGCAATGTATTATATCATAATTGAGTGAAGTACTATATAAATATATAATATATATATGTAGTTA